>APFE031705979.1:22238-33543 GCA_000404065.3 Pinus taeda
ATATAAATGTTTGAAAATTTATTTATATTTTAAAACTTTAACTTATGTTTTTTTATATTTTAATGATCTATTAACATTACATTTAATTGTACACTATCCATATTTTATATCTTTTATATTTTAATGATAATGCCGAAAAATTGAGAAGAAAATAGTAATGTATTCCTTGTAACTATATGATATGATTTTGCATGCCATACTCACCCAAATAAGATTAATGAGTGTAATGCCAAAGCAAGCAAAGAATGAGTAATGAGAATGCCCATTACATATTCAGTATTTTTTTTTTTATGATTCTACTGTGCTAATAAATATTCAAAAGAAATTTGTATACCCAATTGCAATAAAACCACATCAAAGTGATTTCAATCAATTACAAAATTTAATTTATAAAATTTGGAGAATGATTTTATATAAAAAATCAAATTAATACCTGGATTTCATTAATACATTGAAAAACATAAATAAAGTAATCAAGTTGTATATCCAAAAATTTACTATCACCAGTGCTTTTGCAGGGCGAGAATGCATGGGAGGTGTGTTGTGTGAACAAAGATCGTGATTCATACGTAACACTTCTATTTCTATTTAACGCTTAAGAAAATTGAGATCTATCAGAATGAATTCATGAGAAAAACCTTTCAAGACTGGGCAGCCCTGGGCGATATAAAATGAAGTACCAGAGTCTGCGTTACCATTAATTCATTATAATGAACTGGATATCTATCCTAACCTATTACACATGGGGAAACAAAAAAGAACTGAGGTTAATCCATCTTGAAAGAAACCCATTCATGCATACCTTTTGCATGTTCCTGGCAGCAGCTTCAGGAGAAAAGACCAACTACAAGGCCTCACAATCACACCTATACCTTTGCAACCTTGGTACTCTTGCAGAGGGTGATGTGAACCTTGTACTTTTGTGTACTTCTAGCTCATTAACCTATGCATTGAGAAATAACATGTTAAACTTGATGGCCAATCAGATTGCAAAAAAATAATTTAAAATATTGTAAAAAAATATTATATTTCAATATGCAAAGTAAAACTATAGAAAATCTACATATTTTTCTAGTCAACTCTAAATTAATATAAATTTGACTGCAAACTCAATGCAATATCCATGCTTGGTGAGAGTGATAATAAATAAAAGAATGGAAATGCAATTGAGTAACAATGTAAGTTGGAAGCTATATCTCTTGCACACATATTATAGTAAGAGTAGTAAGAATAAGAGTAAGAAAATAAAATATGAAAATGTAATTATTAGCAGGGATAATTTTCCTCCACTATTTCCACAAATGAATTTTAATGGAATTGTTTAAAGTATCTCTAGAAATAACACA
This sequence comes from Pinus taeda, assembly GCA_000404065.3. NCBI lineage: Eukaryota > Viridiplantae > Streptophyta > Pinopsida > Pinales > Pinaceae > Pinus > Pinus taeda. The sequence goes on from APFE031705979.1 coordinate 23,585, forward strand.
ATCTTATTCTTCGGCATGCCTTTCTCTATATACTTAGTAACTAATCTAAGATGAACCAATTAGACATCAACCATAGCCTACCATTGAGGTTAGTACAGAATGAAATATTTGAGGGTTTGAAAGTAATCCATAACCACTATGGAAATCCTTATTTCAAATTATATAAAATAAACATTTTAAATGAAACAAGATTAAACATATAGAAATACAAAAAAATAAGAGAATGTAGGTTTTCATAATTATTCATATTATTAGAAGCTTTTGCAAGAAAATTGTGGATGGGATTTTAAATGTCCAACATTTCGGGTGGACACCACCCATCATCAGCGACTAGAAAACTCATTGATGATGGGTGAAGTGTCCACCTGAAATGTTGGACATGAAAAATCCCATACACAATTTTCTTTGGAAAGCTTCTAACAATATGGAAAATATTTTAGTAACTAAGGTGTATGCATATCATAAACTTTGAATATAGTCTTATTGACACTGCAATCAACACCCTCTAAAAGTTTTCCTACACATGAATATTGGAGCCTACTAAGGATCTCACGGTCATTCACTTTAAGGTCCCTTCAAGGTCGAATGATGTTTTGCAAATCATTTAATTCTTCTTCTCAAAGTTCAACCATTCAAAGTCACTTGCTCAGACATGCATAGTCCTAGTTGAACTCATGAGCATGCTTTCTTTATGAAAGCTTAAATAGGAACAACATTGTCTATCAAGAAAGTGCCTAGGTGATGTTCAACTCACATCAACAATCGCACACTTTTGTTGGAAGTCTCTCTCACTTTGATTCTGTTTGTACATCTATTTCAGTGAGTTTTCTCAACTGTCGCTTTTGCGCACCATCACTTTCATATGTGTTGCTTTTATGTCTGTGATTATCACTTTTACTCTCTTTCACTTTAATAAGTGGTGTAATCATGTTAAATTCAATCCGACATGTGTCTCTTTCAAGGTCATTTTCATTTTTCAAGTGTTAACTTCATGTTTTCCTCCTGTCGCAAGTGTCACTTTTGTTGTTTTCACTCCTGCATGTGTCACAAATTTGCACATCACAAAATTTAGTTCTTGTACACTTTTCTACATTAAACGGTCTTACAAAACAATATAATATGTTCCAAACACATTTCTACAGGTTATCACACCTTTTGTTCATAGTCGTCACATCCATCGTAACTTGTTTTCTAAGTGTCGTAATGTGTCGTTTCAATTGTCACACTTAGAAAAAATGGTTGCTTTGCTATCATTCAAGGTTTGATTGTTATCCATGAGTCTTGTGTATCCTTTTGGCTTTTATTCATGGTTTTATTTATGTGATCCATGTTTGAGTCGTGTTCAGATGCATTTCTCTCTTTTGCTTTGTTGATCTCACACTTTGCCATTTCATAGCCCTTCTTGGTCCTTCAGCTATAACAACCCTCACCAAACATCCATAAAAGAAAAATAATAAGCATGGCCATGGGACATGTATTCCAAGTTGAATGTCAGGAAAAGACATAGTGATGGGGATGACTTGTGATTAATTAATGGATATGGAAATTGGCAAATAAAATGGCAAAGGCTTTGGAAAGACAAAATGGCAATAATTGGCATTTTATTTATGAAAATAATGGAAATTAGAAGAAAAGCAAGGTGAAAGGTGACAAGTTTCATGTGAGGAGGAAAATGAAGGAAAATAATGGATAAATAAAGAAAATAGAGGCCTCATTAATAAAAAGGCTTCTAAGGATCAGTCCATGATTTTTTGTCAATTCAGACTTTTGCCAATTTTAGCTTGGATCTCTCTATTCTTCTCTCTCTCTCTCACTCATACTCTTGGACACTTACAATTTTATTGGAGCACTCTTGGAAGAGTGTGGCATACTTGGGATTTGGAGCAAGAAGGAAAAGGAAGAGTAAGAAATTTTAAGAGGACATCAGGATCAATGACTACAATGGGTTTCGCTTGCAGGTACTGATTTGCATGTATGATTTCCTTGCTAGTTTGGTATGCATGACACATGCATGTGGTTTCTTGGTCATGATATATCATTGGCATGGAGGATTTTCTGGATTGATGGTTTATTTTCATAGCCTTTCCATTTCCTAGATAGCCATGGTGTTGTGGGTATCTTTCATTATTTTTTCTGGTCAGTTCTCATGTTTCTTATGGGTGTCAGTTGAGTTACTAGTTCTCGGAAGCCTTGGTTGAAAAAATACCCTGGAAGACCTATAAAAGCTTGAGTTCAGTTACTGGTCTTGGAAGCCTTAGTTGGAAAAACACTCTGAAAGCCCTTGGTGGGTTGAGTTACTAGTCCTAGAAGCCCTAGTTGGACAAATTCTCTAGAAGCCCAACAACAATTTTGGGTTGAGTTACTAGTCCTAGAAGCCTTGGTTGGAACAAATACTCTAAAGCCTTGGACAAATTGTGTAGAGACCAAGTTGGTGATGGTTAGTGATGTCTAACCATGAGGTGGAATCACTAGTTGAGGGTTGAGGTGGTTTGTCCTCTGGAAGCCCTAGTTTGGTTTTGATTGAGTTGTTTGAAGAGATCCGCAATCACACTTGGAATATGACACATGAGTGATTCACTGAAATAAATATTTGGTTCAAACAATCTATGGTCAGGTGCTATGTGGCAGTCCCAAACTTGGTTTCATTTTACATATGTTAATAAGATATGTTTTCCCTCTTGTATTTTTTGGGTAAATATATATGTTCATATGTGGTTTTTATGGTTGTTATATCCTTGTTATTTATGTTGGTTATGAGTATGTTTTTTGACAAACTTGATTTATGGCTCTCATCATGTTTTGATTTGAAAATGAATGAATAACGAATATATGACCTAATATATTATATTACACCTATTGTGATACAACATTAGTGCTTCCCTACGATTCTCGGACAAATATGAGACCCCTATGCTCAGATATGTTGTTATGAGTTGTGGATTACATATTTGTGACATGTCTGATGAAATGTTTGTCATGGTTAGTACGGGTCCAATCAAGTCATTGATCAAATGTCTTCATAAACACCTTTGTTTCATTGTTATTTATCATTTTTTAATGTTTCCCGAACTTCTAGGTAGTGGCAGGGTTGCTCACTCAGAACTAGGTCAAAAAGTCCATAGTTGGTGGCATGCCCTTATTGTGGGGGCAGTTGGAAGTCCTCAGTCACATGGATTGATTTTCATGGGAGCGGCTGGGGGTCTAGGTCAATGAAATGACAAGTTGTCTCAAGGGTTGATCACCTGGAAAGGTTGGTTAGCTCCTGGATGTTACATAGCATGTGTGGAAGGTCAGAATGGTTTGGTTTGGTCAGTTCCACTTCCTTAACTATACATGGGGAGTTGAATCACATCATAGGAGCCTCGTGTCACATGTTTACCCCAATGGACCGGTTAACTTGGGTGAATGTGGGAGGAGGTGGTTACAAAATGGTGTTAGAGCATGGTTCACCCCTTGGACTTGAGTGTGTGTTGGTCGTGCATACATATCGGTTTCATATGTGTTATTCATGCTTGTGGTCTATGTGCTTGTTGTGTATGCATGGTGTTGGCCGTAATTGTAGTGGTGTTGCCATGTGAAATTTGATGGTGAGTTGTTCAATGTGTTTGTCATGAGTGTGTGTTGGTTATGCATGCTAGTTCTTATATAATGTTATGTTTAAATAATGAGTGGAGGGTGTGATGAGCACCAGTATTGCAGCAGATGTTGTAACTCCTAGGGATGTTGAATTTATGTCATCAACCTGAGGTTCGTACAAACTTGGAGGTGACAATGATGTATACACAAATACATGTAATTGTTCTACTCTTTGTCACTATTGAACTGAGGTGATAGACCATTAGGTTTTCTCAAACCGATCTTCTATTGGCTAGAAGAAGTTTGATTACCAACTAGAGAGGGGAAATTTACCCTTGATTGGGAGAAAAGAAATGCTTCTTATTGCAAGAATGAAAGACTGAAAAAATGCTTTCAAAATAACATGAAATCCTCTATCTACTTTCTAACATACCTTGCTTGCAAAAGAACCCTAATTTAACGCATGTGAGGTTTTAACTAATCTAGGCATGAAATCCGATCTAGAGAGTACTAGTCGCTATGTGCATGAACAAATATTAAAGACTCATTTTCTTTATCTTTTTGCTTGAAAAATGTACATGCTAATCTTTCTTGTTCTTTGGTAGGGGAGACAGGTGTGGAGGAAGATGAGTATAATGGTTATGATGGCTTAGAGGGCAAGTAGGGGCCTAATCCTAGCTTTAGTGATGATTTTTCTCAATTCAGGCTCAAAACAAGCTGCTATAGTTTTTTCGTACAGGATGTCTACATGATATACTAGTTCTCCTATAGGATCCCCTATTTTACTATAGGAATAGGCCGAAAGCTTAGGGAGTGGTCTAGAAGGTGGAATGGAGCTTGGAAAAGGTGGATAAGGAGGGAATAAGGCATGGAAGTGGTAGACACTACTGAGAACTCAAGCAAAATCTTTGAGATGGTTGGATTATCTCAATGGAAATGGCAAGTTTTCCTCATAAAACAAGAATTCGAATTGAGACCTTATTGACTTTTGGAAATCATGGGTGGATATGGCTTAGATGAGGTTGATGAGATGAGGTCCCCTTACAATGTAGAAACTCCTGCAACGACACACATTATTGTTGGTATTTATACATAAATTCATCTAAAAACAAGAAGGGTTTATTTGAATAGAAGAAAATAGATTTGTCACCATTTTTTTGCTAAGTTCATGCATGGAAGTGGTTGAAACCAATAAAAAAGCAATATGAGATTAGTGCAAACCCTAAGAGATCAAAATTCCAATTGCAGCTTATCCTATGAAACTGAAAGATAATGGCCTAATTACCAGGAAGCCATAGATTATGCAAAAAGCAAGAATTCTATTTTTTTGGGTTGAATGGGAAGTGTTCCTCAAGCCATGATCCCTAAAAGGGAGAAATGAGGTGAAAACAACTTGTTGTCAACCTTTCTATAATATCTTCTTATCGCTATGATGCTACTATAAGAACAATCCACAAATGGAAGCAAACTAATTAACCCTACCAATATTTGTAAATTAACAACACCAAAACCAATTCAAGAACTAACTATGAGCATAATCGAAGCTTACATATATAACAAGAGGAACCTCTACTTCTAGGGTTGGGCCCTAACCCAAGAGCTTCAACCCTCTGAGTCAACTTAGTGCTAGATCAAGGGAATGCTTCTCATTTTCATTAAAATATTAGAAATACATAAGAGTGCTTGGTCACAATGCTTCAACTCGAAAATGATGCCTAGTTATATTGAACAAAAAATATGAATTTTAATGATTCTCTAGGCCTCTTGATTTATACAATTGAAGTTACCAACAAATTCCTTAAATTTAGGGAGGCTTGACTCCCAATATAGAGATCAACTAGTCTTCAACTGTCACTTGCTTGGCTGCCAATGAACCTCATGACTCGGCTACTTGAAACTCCGAGATGATGATAATTGATTAATGAATCTTTGATGAGTGAGGATTTAAGGAGGGAGATCCTATCTCCTAGAATCCCTCTTGCTTGTCTTCATTTGATTTCCTACACTTTAATTAGCCAAAATTTGCTCCAAAACCTGCAATCAATGCACATTAGACCACTAGACATGACATCTCATATTTACTCTCCTCATTAAGCAAAAATAATTAAAACATGTAAAGAATTATGAGAAAAGTTGATCTTAGTAAGATGGAGGTGCATTAAGGTCCATTTAATTCACCCATTGATGAGCCTCATGAGGGTGAATCATTATTTAACTCAATTGTTATAATTAATTCTATTTAATATTTTTCATAATTACAACTAAGAAGTAAATAATAAAATTTTTATTAAGAACATATGAGGACACCAATCCTCTTTTTACAATAGATTGAGTAAAAGAATGTTGAGGGATCCAACTATTCAATCCACCAGGCTCCAACCTATTGCCAAGCTCAAACTTGGGCTTCATGATGCTCCAACATCTAGGGCTCCAAACCTCTCTTCCAAAAGGCTCTGACCTTGTTTTATGAGGCTCCAACCCTTCAAATTTTAAGAAATAGAATGTATAAGTGACTTACCAACTGCTCCACAAGACTGTTCCAAATACATCATTGTCCAAGGCTCAAAATACTTCACTATCCAAGGCTCCAAATACTTCACTATCCAAGGCTCCAAATACTTCATTGTCCAAGTCTCCAAATACTTCACTATCCAAGGCTTCACATAATTCACTGTTCAAAGCTCCAAATGATGTCAATGGGTTACTACAAAAATGTCATCAAGATGATTATTGAAATGCCTCAAAATATGTTACTGGGTTGGTGTAACTTCCCATAGTCCAAGCCTCTTGCATTAGTAAATGTCACTACTCTGAACCTCCTCACTAGTTAACAATCCAAGCTATCACAAGTTAAAAATCCTAGCCTTTCAGGTTCGAGCTTCAATATTTGCACAGGTCCGAACACTGAGCCAACAAGTTTTGTAATCTAAGCTTAAGTCCACAGGTTCGAAAACAAGGCCTGGAATATGTTTTGGTGTGTTCTTTTGTTATATGTATATGTATATGGATGTAAATACTGCAATGAGATGTGTTATAAATATCCAATAAGTGGTATGGATGTCATTTCATTATGGTTGTCATATTGTTATGTTTCTCATGTCGGTTTTCTTCTCAGCAGGATTCTCATTGTAAATACTGCAACAAGCTAAGTTATAAAGCTCCATGGGTAGTGTGTTTATCTCTTCAGTAGTCTTTCTAGTTGTAGGTGTCATTGAACATCGAGGATGGTGTTCCCCCAAGGGGGATGGTTCTGTAACAACCCTAGTAAAAAATCCATAAAGGAAAAATAATAACCATGGTCATGGGACACATATTCCAAACTGAATGTTGGAAAAAAACATAGTTATGGGGATCACTTTTGATTAATTAATGGCTAAGGAAATTAGCAAAGGCAATCGAAAATGATTTGGAAAGGAAAAGTGACATTAATTGGAATTTTATTTATGAAAATAATGGAAATTAGGAGAAAAGGAACGTGAAACGTCGCAGGTTGCATGTGAGGAGGAAAATGAAGGAAAGTAATGGAAACTTGAAGAAAAATTAGGCCTCATTAATAAAAGCACTTCTGAATATTAGTTCATGGATTTTTGTCAGTTCATACTTTTGTTAGTTTTAGTTGGGAGCTCTCTATTATTCTCTCTATCTCTCTCATACTCTTGGACACTTAAAATTTTCTTGGATCACTCTTGGAGAAGTGTGGCATACTTTGTATTTGGAGCAAGAAGGAAAAGGAAGAGTAGGAAATCATAACAAGATATCAAGATCAAAAACTGCAACAAGTTTTTCTTACAGGTACCGAGTTGCATATATGATTTCCTTGCTAGTTTGTCATGCATGAGAACATCATGTGGTTTCTTAGTCATGATATTTCATTGGCATGGAGGATTGTTTGGATTGATAGGGGATTTGCCTATCATTACCGTTTCTTACAAAACCATGGTGCTTTGGGTGTATTTATTTATTTTTTCTAGTTGTTTCTTATGTTCCTTATGGATGTGGGTTGAGTTACTAGTTCCTAGAAGCCTTGGTTGGAAAAACGTTTTGCAAGTCCTATAACAGCTTGGGTTGAGTTACTAGTCCTAGAAGCCCTAGTTGGAAAAACACTATGGAAGCCCAACAACAACTGAGGGTTGAATTACTAGTCCTGGAAGCCTGGGTTGGAATAAATGCTCTCGAGACCTAGACAACTTGGGTAGAGACCAATCTAGTGATGGTTAGTGATGTATGACCATGGGGTGGAATCACTGGTTAAGGGTTAAGATGGTTTGGCCTCTGGATGCCTTGGATTGGTTTTTCTTGAGTTTTTTATGAGATCCCACATTCATTCTTGGAATATGGCACAGGGGTGATTGGATGAAAGAAATATTTTTTTCAGTCAATCTATCGTCGGGTGGTACATGGAATTCCTAGACCTGGTTTCATTTTTCATATGTTAATAAGAGATTTTTTCCTCTTGTATTTGACGGGTAAATATACTTTTTCATATGTGGCTTTTATGGTTCTTATAACCTTGTTATTTCGATTGGTTATATGATGGTTATGAGTATGTTTTATGATAGACTTGATATATGCCTCTCATCCTGTTTTGATTTGTAAATGAATGAACAATGAATATATGAAATAATACATTATATTGTAGCTATTGTGATAAGGCATCAGTGCTTCCTTATGATTCTCAGATAAGTATGAGACCCCTATGCTAAGATATATTGTTATGACCTGTAGATTGCATATTTGTGGCATGTTTGATGAAATGTATGTCATGGATAGTAGGGTTTCAAATTAATTCATTGATCAAGTGTTTTCATTAGTACCTTTTTTTCAAATTTATTTATCATTTCTCAATGTTTCATGAAGTTCTGGGCAGTGACCTGAGTAATGTCCTAGAAAAAGTGGCACAAAATCTGGGGTTGTTGGCTCAGAAGTAGATGAAAATATCCATAGTTTCTAGCAGGCCCTTGTTGTTGGATAGACTGGAAGGCCTTAGTCACACTCATGGCTTGTCATGGGAGAACATGGGGTCCAGTTTAGTGAAATTTCAAGTTGTCTCAAGGGTTGATCACTTGGAAAAATTGGTTAGCTCCTGGAGGTTCTGTAGCATATGTGGAAGGTAAGAATGGTTTGGTTTGGTCAGTTCCACTTCCTTAAATGTACATGGGGAGTTGAATCACATCATAGTAGCCTCTCATCACATGTTTACCCTAGTGGACCAATTAACTTGGGTAAATGTGGGAAGAGGTGGTTGCATCATCCTAGTGCAAATTGTGAAGGAATTAACACTCTTACCAAGTAAGGAACTTAACCTATTCATGGGCCTCAATGATGAAATCCTACTCACTAATATTGGTGTAGTAAGTCCTCCCCATTATCACCTCAAAACTACTACACATTATGATCTTCCCAAGGGTAGTCATGTAATCCCTTTTTCTTATACCGACTCACTACACTATGTTTTGATCTCCTCTACCTTCAATGGAACATAAAGAATTCCTAGCTAATAGCATGCACCTCTTCCACCTTCTTGCAGAGGCAAAAAATGCAATGCAAATACCCTCCCATCTTTCTTGTGAAGTGAAAACCCTCCTACGTAAAGTGGCTTCCTTCCTTTGGGCTCCCTTAATTAAAAGTGTATTACAAATGGCCAAGAAACCACTTTTGGAGATAACTATGCCCTCTCAAACATGAGTGTACTTTGGAATGATGAAGCACAATTCAGAACAATGAATCACACTTCAGAATAATAAGGACCTTTTGTCTCTTAAATAGCACATGGCACAATCTTGAAGGATTACACCTTAATCCTTCCCTCTTTCCCAATGCACTATGCACCCTAGAATCTTCCTTAAAAAGTCCCCTACACATATGGTGTAATAAAAAACGTTGAAGGGGGTCTTATCTATATCTTTTACCAGTCAAACTATGCTTTCCTTAAGGCCTCCTCTCCCTCCCAATGCATGGCAGAGTCTTGAAGCCTGAAGCTTTCACCTTCTCTCTTCCCCAGTGAACTCTATGCTCAATATTTTTTAGGATTCCTTCTCTCACCTTTACTAGTAAAACTTCACTTTTAATTCTTCCTCTCTTTCCCCTAGGGTTCATGGCACAGTCTTGAAGCCTAAAAAATTCATCCTTCCCCCTTCAATCTTCCCCACAATGCTGGACCAAGGGGATCTCTTCTTCATAGTGCATGGCACAATAAAATGAATAGTGAATCCTTCCTAAGACACAAATAAGCTTTATTGCGCCCTCTTAAACAAGCCTCCTTCTGTTGGGTCTGTTACACTAAAATTTGTCACCATGACTATCTGCAGTTAATATGGCTCCATCAATAGTCATATTATCCTCCTTGTCAAGCCTTATACCTCTGCTCTTCATGTCAAACTTCA
>APFE031705979.1:55354-119542 GCA_000404065.3 Pinus taeda
TCTAAGGTTCAAGAAGTGGAACATCACATCGAACATCAATAACAAGTCCTCCAACTCTGAAAGGATAACCTTGTGTTGGCACATAATAGAATGAAACAACAGACAGATCAACATCACAACGAAAGAAGTTTTGATGTTGGTGATTGGGTATTCCTACGGCTACAACCATATAAACAAATGTCCCTCAAGCAAGCTAAGAAGGATAATAAATTATCACCAAAGTATTAAGGTCCGTACAAGGTGTTGCAAAAGATTGGTACTATGGCATACAAATTGGAGCTTCCTGCAGCTTCTCGATTGCACCCAGTTTTCCATGTTTCATGTTTAAAGAAGGTTATAGGCAAAAAGCTCCCAGTTCAAACAATATTGCCAGAAATTGACGAGGAAGGAAAAATTATATTTGAACCGGTAGCAATCACAGAAACAAGAACTCGACAACTACAAAATCGATCAATTTTGGAGTATCTTATCAAGTGGAAGAACTTATCTGCTAAAGATTCCACATGGGAGGATGAGAATTTTATACAAAAGTATCCAGAACTACTCGAGCGTTGAGGACAACACTTTTTTTGAAGGAGAGGGGCATGTTGGGTCCCTATAATACTAGTGATTACCCCATTACTATTGTAGTTGTACCCCTTATTAATATTGTTGTGCCCCTATTTCCCCCATACTGTTATTACTATGCCCCATAGAATCCCTCTATTGTTATTTTTGTGGCTTTATATTATTATTGTTAGGTCGGATGGGTTATATTTTGACTCCTTAGACTCCTATATATAGAAAGGAAGTTTTGTCATTTGTATCATCCAAGAATTGTTCATTTATGTAATGTAAATGAGGTTGCCCCCTCAAAGAGGCTGAATTCTAAGGCGTTGCTCTATCCTTTCTATCTTTTCTTGAGTTCGTTCATAACACCTTCTTTCAAACCTCTCATAGGCCTATGATGAGTTGATCATTCCATGATCTAGGTATTGATAGAATATATGTTTTTAAAATTGAAATCACTTTGTCATGAATTTTTCCCATTGGAAGGAGTACTTTCGTAGCATGACAAGGTAATTCTAAAAATAGATAGCAAGAACTAAGCATAAAGAAACACTTGTGTATAAGAAGAACCAAAGAGAGATATCATGGAGACATGAAGTAGATCATGGACCGAGATAGAAAGAAGACATTGCATGATGACTCATAGGATTTTGATATTGATCGAATACCCTTTAGAGGGTGAAGGAGAAGAACAAAGTGGACCCTTCTTGAAGATGCAACATAAATAAGATCTGTCATCGAGAATGGAAGATGAATCAACAAGGAAGACATATTGGGAATTCCACCTCATCTTGAAATCCATGTCATCATTGTCACGTTGTAACCTGTACCAGTGTCAAAATAATAGTCAATGTGTGTCCATGTGTCATACCACATCATCATGTGGAATGTATTGATGTATTCTCAAGAAAAGGAAAAAACGTAAGGTGTGGAAGTCCAAGAGTCATATGTGGAGTATGAAAAGTCACTTAGTCATATATGGACAAAATGTCTTTAGGAGAAGTCCAAAAGTCACATGGAGAATTCCAAAGGTCATTTACAAGTTCAAGAGTTTTTTATAACTTTAGAGGACAGATTAGAAGTACAAGATTCGTGAGGATAAATCAAGAGTTAAGGGGAGATGAAAGGTTATTCCTCTTTTTATAAAAGCTACCTCATAACTCAAGCAAGGGGCTTTTGGAGGCTTAAGCTTTGGAGAGCTAGTTTTGGCTTCTCTACTTGGCATTGGAGAGAAAAAATATTCTTTGGAGAAGCAATAATTGACTTAATGTTCCACTACTGGAAATAGTACCACATCATTGTAATTTTGTACTTGGATATTTCACCTAATTGAAACTCAATGAGGAAACACATTTTCATGCATGTATCACAAATGTTTTAGGAGTTGATGACGGTGTTGGTCCTACCAACATGTCAGGGGATCTCCCCAGTAAGAAGTTTGAATTAGACCTCTTACCATTTGGTGTACAAGTCCCAATAGTGGGTTGTACGGTAATGCCTTGAACGTGATTTCGCACAGAGGAAAGTAAGATAACTCTGTTGGTAACAAGAGTGTGACATATGCGGTGAGCCGAGGAAGGTGCATGAGAGCTTCTAACACATGGGGGTTGAGATGAGTGCACCCCTTGGAAACTTGTGATAGCATGGAGTTAAGAAAGGAACACATGAGCAAAGATGCATCACAACATGGAAGGCAAGTTAGCTAGCAATCCAACGTGATGGTTAAACCAACAATACATTTCAAAAATATGCATACATACATACATAGAAGTAGCTATACATGCATGCGTAAGTAAACAAATACATATATCATTTAGCGTAAACGGATAGTTGAAATACAATATAACATATGCATGAAATGTCTAGGCTCTTGTTATATTAAGAAGTGTAAGTTCCATTCATGCAATACATCCATGTCCAACCGCTAGTTCCGACATTAGAATGTTATAGCCACAACAACCTGCTCCTCCAAAGAGATGAACTAGCTCTACGTAGTGGAGAAGCCAAGGCTCATTAGAATATTGTCCAAGCTCTCTCTAAGATAGTCCTATCGGAAGCTTGGCTAACCAAAAGCCTTTACAACGAATTATGAGGGACTATTTATTGCAAAGGGTGGGGTGACCCCTGAAATTCCCCTTTGTGACAGTTCATCTACCCTTGTGACTCTTCATCTACTCTATGATTTTTACATCCAACTATCGACTCTTGAGCTTACACTTGACAAGATGTTACATTACAATGCATATGTACCCATGTGAGACAACATGGCTTGAACAAGCCTTGCTATACATCACTATGACTCAGAAAATTGTTGGAAGACCAACTCTTTGACATCTTCATTGTGATTGACAGTAGCAAATTGATGCCAATATCGGTAGTTGATGATGGTGTCCTTGTGCTCCAAGGTGACATCTTTCTGGAACTTGACTCTTGCCTCCATATCATCCAAGTACACTACTCAGGCCCCTCTGTCCAAAGCATGCACATCATTGTATTCAATGTAGACAGACGAGCAACATACTTGTGCATGATGTCTGCATTGATGGGCAAGTCTGGGTTGGTGGCAATGCACACCAACTCATCAAAGTACAAGTTAATCTCTAGTCAGACCTGTGCCTTTATCTTCACTTGGGTGAGAGTCCCAATAGATGGGATCGCATGTGCGCGCACCACAACATCCATACTCTTGAATACACGTGCATGGGAAGCCTGTAGACTAGTGATGTGTTATGGGAGCTCTTCGTAGTTCCGAATTTGACTCTGAATGCATGCCTTGAACTCGACCACTCTGGGATTCATCATCTTAGGAAAGTGAAGCGAGGATCCCTTCTATCTCATGATCCATCTTTGTATGTAGTCAATAATAGCATGCACGTTCGACAAGATACATTCTCTTCTAGCACATCGGTGCTGCCATCTGTTGAGATGGACGACTGCCTTATGCAAGGTACCAAGCTTGGAATACAATGCTCACATAACTATGTCAAGGGACAATACTTCATCTAGTATTGCCTTCTTCAGTTTTGCTTGGGCAGACACTGTCACCAACTCTCCTCCTTGCTTGACCATCTATAGCTCCTTAGTCATTTTCTCATTCTCAGGTATCAAAAAGTGAACACTTGAGCTAGTGGCTTTGGCATATTCTCTAGTGGAATCAGCCAAGGCTGCCAGATGTTTGCACATGTCAGACATGATCACTCTTTCCTCATACTGTGCAGGAGATGTATGATGTTCTAGAGTTGACACTTTACGAGATTGCACAAATCTATGTGGAGACCCATCGAAAGAGATGTCGTGCATCCCTCCTTCCGGTAGATCTACAAGGATCTTAGTGTCTCCTTGGTCGCTTGGGACTTGCTCATCTTCTGGATATGGTGAAGCTGGTGGGTCAACCTCTTGGTGGTGAGGCATGACACCGATGTCCTCCTCTAGCTCCTATTGCTCCATGTCTGTATCCATCCGTTCAAGAACTCGCTCTATCTCCTTAGGAAAGTCCTCCTGCGATGGTTCACCCTATTAACCTGATGATAGTTGTTCTAATGACTCCACTACCTCTACGAGAACTGTTTCATCCATTTTCACATGTTGTACCCCCTATTGTACTTGTTATTGTTGTGCTTCCCTCTCCTGTTTGTGCATCTCTTGTTCCTTTTGAAGTTTCTCCTTCAACTCATGCAACTCCTTCTTTGCTTCTTCCATCCTTCGTTTCCCCCTCTGCCTTTGCATGGTTCACTTGTCGTGTTGTTGCCTCTTTGCCTCTATAGCCATAACTACTTTCTCTATAAGTGGATCTGCTTAGAACTTGAATCTTTTCTCTTCCTCCATGCGATCGACAATCTTTCTCTTACCCTTCTCGCACATTGGTATGTTCACCTCTACTGTTGTTGTTGCTTTTGGTGCTCTCTGGGATGCTTCTTCACATTGATTTTCTAACCATTCCACGATGAAGCCAACCTATTTATTGGGTTTGGAGAAACTACAACAATATCTCCATGGGTCCTCTTCAACCCAATGAAATGCCCCATGGATCTTTCACAAGATAATGTGGGTCATACAAATGGTAAATTTGGAGGTCGAATGGATACTTCTTCATCTTCTTTGCTTCAATATCCACACGCTTGAAAATTTAGATCTCATATAACCCAACACGTAGTGGAAGATAGGGCCAAGGTTCCTTCTTCTTCTGATGCAGTCTAGTTGCCAATCTTGCCAAGATGTGATATGCTACTTCCTCCATGACGAGCGCATCCAAGGAAAACTTTAGTAGAACATGCAGAGGCTTCTCCATGTTGTACATCCATATGAAGGTGTCGGAAGGTGAGACATACCAATTAGCTATGTCTATCAGTGCCTCCATTCTTTCCATCAACATGTAAGGTGGATCCTGTTCGAATATCATCTTGTAAATCGGGGTGACAAAATGATTAAAAACTATGTGATAACTCCTCTGAAGTTGCATTCGGGAAAAAGTATTACAATAAGTGTTCACAACAGTATCCATCGGTGACCACAACCACTTCAAGCCCAAGAACTCCTGTTGGGCAGAGACTGCATCTAAGATGTAGGCAGACATGTAGATTTCAGCTTGCATACCTTTGGGTAGCTGTCAAGGCCTTGTTACCTATTCCTTTAGATGATGAGCCAACGTGTCAGACTAGTTGCATGTTTTTCCCTCTCTGGCCAGTTGGTCTGGCGTGATCACCCAACTCTGTGGGAAGGCTTCCGTGATTTCTTGGACATACAGTCGACATGTGAAAATGACAAAGTATTGATATGCCTTCCAAAGTATCTTCATCTTGTAGATCTGGTTGGGTGTCATCCTCAATCTAGTTGGCTCCTTTACCCAGTTCTTCAAAATTTCTTTGGAGTTCGCGTTGTTGCTGGGTAAGCTAAAGGGAGTCTCCATGATAGTCACAAGCTCTGATATATGATACATCTCATCATAATCCTCTGCCCTGAAGGTTGCAATCTTTGTCCCGTTGACAATGCTTAGGGTCATCGTCTTTGGATCAATGAGCGAGATGATCCAATGTATCATGTATGTGCATGGGAACACAGGGTATCTACATGAAATTCAATACAAGACAAACATGTGAATGTTCACATATACTTGGATGTCTTTGAGGTCTTCCCAAAATTTGTCTGTAAATGCATCATTAACCTCTTGTTGTTTCAGCTTGATGTCCTTGTCTAGAATCAGCTTGGTATCTTCATAGATCGGTAGACTTGTGGACACTCGCTCAACCGCTGCTCCAGTTTCACTTCCATCAATGTCGTTTGATCCTACTCTCTTACAGGCCATTAATCCTGAATTGTTAAGAGGCAAATGAACACCTACTAGATCACGAAACAAAGAGACATGCATGGCAAGAAATATGTCAGCGAAAACCAAAGAAAATTGGAGGAACAACATAACGCATACCTGGGGATTGTTAGGCAAAGATTGTGCAAATTCTTCTAGGAGCCTGGGTGACTGGCTACTAGGACTATGCAAAAGGCTATCTCGACTGTCTAAGAAGCATGACTGGCTACTAGAATTACGCAATGTGCAATCTAGGATTACAATTGACTATTGGAATTGTGCAATGAAAAATTTCAATTAGCAATGGATGCAGGCTTAGTGACTGCATTGCTCAATTTTCTAAGCTAGTAGTCACTGTCCCTCATAATTTCATAAGTAGGCCTGGGGAATAGCTGCTGGGTAGAAATGGGCATTTCCTGAGGGGAAGACAGAGCCTTACCTCTCAGGATTGAGCAATGTTGTCTTGGTGAGGTAGAGTCCAGGCCAAGGTTGCCTAGACCCACAAATGGGCAACTGAAAGCAAATGTGAAAGTGAATGCATGGTGATACTAAGTGTAAGAAGAAGAAAATGATCGTGCATGAAAACAATGAATGAAAGATTTAGAAAACGTAACAACATGCATGTGGGTGAAGTGAGTCGTCAAATCAACAACCATTCGTGCAAAACAGTTTCATACATGTGACAACAGTGAAATAGCAATGAAAACTGAAATGGTGCTAGTACAAGCTAGTATGCATGTAAACAATAGAAAGCGCTCAAATAAATCAAGCAAAAAACACTCATGAGATCAAAAACACAAAAAGCGACATAAATGTTGTAAAAGAAAAGTTGAGACCACTTACACGTGAATAGTTGAGATGGATGTGTCAAAGAGTCCTAGATATGTTGTGGGATGTCAGAGCTCCAAGATCGATGTGAAGAAATGAGCTCTAAAGAATTGAATAAATAAGTTTGAATCTCATGATGTGCATTCAAAAAATCTAGGAAAAGGCGACACTTGAGGAAATATTCTAAAACGATCTTTGCATGTAACCTCCAACTACTAAAAATAGCTCCCTAAAAATCTAGGGATGCTTTTTGCATGTTTCTTTTTCTATTCCAGGAGAAAGAAATCCATGCATGCAAGTCAAGTTTCCTTGGTCTCGGGTGGAACTGGTCAAACTAATTACGCATGCAAGAGCCTGCTTAACTGCTAGGAGAAAAGGCACATCTCTGGAAGGGAGTTGGGCTAACTGCCCATGATATTTGCACAATTTATGGGCATAGCAGCTGACTGTTGCCCAAGATTGCACAATTTTCGGGCTGAAAAGCGATGCTGGGAGGAATTGCGCAATTTTCTGGATGAAACTTGAATGGTAGAATTGCATAATTTTGGAGCCCAGTAGGTTGCGAGGTTGAATTGCCCACTTTCTGGAGGGAAGGTTGGTTGCCCTCCAGAATTGCATAATTTCTTAAGGAAGCTACTCAACCTATAGTTGGACCAAGTCCTGAGGAACAACCTATGAGGGGAATGCATCAATCTTTGATAGACAAGGTTCCTTTCCCCAAGAAAATTATTGAAGCTTGTGTACTTAACGAAGCAGGTAATGCTCCTGTAAAAGGTTGGAAGGGAGGCTCCAAAATGAAGCTAAGGAAAACTTTTGGAGGGTGGTTGTAGCTGCTACAACAGGAGTATTCTTAGGATATTTACGGTATATGTTTTGTTCATATGTAATGGAGAAATTGAACTATTTCAGTGGCTTCGGTTGTCATCTTGTTGAATGTGTGTTGTATTCACTTTAAAAATTGTTGCTTGAACTATTTTTCTAATGAATATTTTCATTCTCTTAGGTGTCTCGCTTAATTTAGTACTATTACTTCCTTTTAGAGACTCACTCTTGTCTCTTGCTCATGGAGGTCTCCTTTTAAACATTAAAATAGGTGTTTGACAATGCCAACTTACTTTCTTGTTCAAAGTATTTATATATAATCTCTTACATTATCTGTTGAAATGAAGGAAAAACTTAGTGTTATGGTGGTTGGTTTGATACTCTAATGGGGCTCCTACTTGAAATGGTGTGAGGTTTAACTGGGACTTCACATTGGGGAGACCCCCTGTATGTTTGTAGTATCCAACACCGTCAACATTGAGGCACTAGAAGGAAGGAAATATTACAAATTTTGTCCATTGAGTTTTTTTTGAATCTCTTATCTTAAGTGTATCTTTCCCAAATAATAATCCCAAATTGTTGTTCTAAGTTATCTCCTAGTAAACTTTCCATCTCCGTAGGAATTGTTCATGTATTGTCTCAATTAAGGTTTGATGGCAAGGGTGGTATATTTCTATCCAAACATATAAATAATTTTCTTGGGTTTTGTAAATCAAATGAAATCGATGATGAAGATGTTATGTGTATTCTTTTCACCCTCGCTCTTGAAGGTCATGTTAATCGATGTTTTCATACCTTACCATCTACTTCCATCCATTTTTTTCATCAATTTCTTAAGGAGATTCATCAATATTTTGAAATGTATGATTACCAATATGTTTATAAAAGAGTCAATCAACTTAGAATGAATCCTACTGAATCAATTGATGATTTTACTAATAGATTCCTTCAATTATGTTATGAGTGTCCTAAAGAAGATTTGTATTAGGATTTACTTAAGAATAAATTTGAACATTTGGTTTAGATTTCTTTGAATCAGTGTGAATCAAAACCCCCAGATGTTATTTTCTCCCAAAATTTTGTAAATTGTGAGACACATCCAATTTTCGAGGAGGAATCTACTATTCCTTTTGTTCCTTGACCTCCTCCTTTTCCAATACCAATTTGGGTGCCTCCTTGTGATAATGTTGAATTTGAGAAATCTATAAATCAAATTCTTGAACCATCTCCTTAACCTTCTTCCACTTTCCATGATTCAGATCCTATGGGGGAAAACATGGAATGGTTCACAAAGCCTATGTTGAAGACTAATATTTCCATTCCTCAAGATGATGTTAACACTCATAATTTTATTCTTGAATCTAATTTTGATACTTTCCCTCCTCTATCATCTCATTCTCATAACCCCTTGTCCATGATCCACTCGATCAATCTCTTTGTGCATATTTTCAATTTTCCAATCTGAACAATGATAAGGAGAAAGGTAGTCACATTTCATAGGTAGAGGAGTAGGAAAGTGAGGATTCTTTTGATATTTCTTCTCTTTTTCAAAATCTTCCATGTCAAGATAATGTTCCCCCATCCATGGTTTATTTTGAATCTAGCAATCTCAGTGATGAATGAAATGAAGATAGTTTTCTTAATCAATCTTAAGTCTTGGAAAAGCATCATTCTCATGATTTTGACTCCATTATTATATGTAATTATGGTTTCCCAAGTGCACCATTTTATATTTCAATTTCTCAAGAAAAATTTGTTTCGAAAGATTTAGATATTGAATATAATTCAGTTAAACAAGATGTTCTTATTAAAACTTCCACTTCACCTCACTGTCCCTTGTCTTATACCTTTCGTAATACAAATACTCCACACTCTCTAGTTTCATGATCTAATGAGTTGGATTTTGAATTGACACAAGGAAGTGAGACCATTCATGATCAAGAAGAAGGTAATCAACTTATCAAGTATCCATTCCATTCCTTATCATTTCCAATTTTGCATGAAGAAAATTCTCCTATTCCGATTACTCATGAAAGTAATCCAATATATTCATCCTAAGATGTGAAATAAAAATAACCTTATCAACTAGGTAATTTGTTTGTTTAAGATATAAGTTCTGACCAAATCAACGATGTAGATTTCTGCGATATGGATAACAGTAATTTAGTTGAAATTATTGATGGTAGGTTTCCACACACCATGCATGATCTGATTCAATTTTCAAAATGAAATTCTATAATTCTTGGAAGTTTTGGAACTCATCATAGAGTTGAAGCACTTCAACTTCTGTTGATGGTTATGTCAGGTTCTCACAATTCTAGTGAGATCCCTCAAACAAGTTAGCTCTCAATTTTCTCACAAAATTCTTTGGTTTGCATGGTTTTACTGAATGCAAATCCCTTCTTGAAATTTGTTTGGTATTTTAGATATAGCTATATCAAATATCAATATTTGTTTTTAATTGAATTGAAGATTCTTTTTCAGTTACTTTATCTTTCTATAAATATATTGTATCAAAATTAGGTTTGGGATGTATAAATTTCATGAATGAATGAAGTTGTGAAGCTGGTCATTCTAGAGATTATAAGTGGCTGAAGGATTCATGTCTACTAGATGCTCTTGAAAGTAATCAACTCTTATTATTTCTTGTGAATATATTGATGTTAATCATTTTGATTTTGGCACCACATCTCCTCTTGAATGTTAGTGAATTCTTGAATTAATTGGTGAATCAAGTTCCTCTTTTTTACCCACTACATCTTGACTAGTTTCACGTCTTTAACATGTTGACATTGCTTTTTGTTCTTTCAATAATTCTGATGTTAACCAGTCACAAGGAAATAGTTGGTCACATTCAACTTGTGAGGAGTACGACTCTTTTGTTCAAATAATTTGTAAAGTTGTTCAAACTGATTTATCTTTGTTATCTCCTAACCAAGAATACTATGCCTTAATCATCCCATCTTATTGTGGTTCTTGTTATAACAATTGTCATTCCATTGATCATTTTCCAATTAGTGTACCTAATGATGGTTTTTTTACATCAACTAATCTTTACGGTCTATATTCTCAATTTTCAGATACTTTTCAAGTAGTTGAGGCATTTCAACCTTCGTTGATGGTTGTGTCAAGTCCTCACTATCTTGAGAATCCTTCTAAAAATGCTGAGATTCATTTTCCCTTATAGGATTCTAGTCCTGATTCCATGCCATTGATTGAGAAATTATCTTTTTGAGGATTTTAGGTTTTTCAAAAGGATGTTTTTGAATTTTATGATCCAATTTATCATCATTTATAAGAATCTTACATAGCGAATCCATTTGCTAAAATCAATTTATGATCTCTCCTGATGTTTGTTAAGGAAGAGAATATATGTACAGGTACATTCACAAGGAGCCACCAGATTTTGTTTGATTATGGTTTTCATCAAGTACGTAAGGTGGCAGTTTGGGTAAAGTTAGGTGATATGACACATATTTATTCCTTTAAGAAAGTTTTCAACATTTTTTGCAAAGTTTTCAAGTTCTTATCTTCTCTGTTGCACATTATTATATATTGGTTTTAATTGCCTCTATCTTTGTGATTGCAGGGTGACAATAATTATGATGGATTCATTAGAAATATCATTACACTTCACTCTGACCTTTTAGATGGATAGGTTAGGAGTAGGTTTAGCTACATTTAGTTTTCTTTGCATTGCATCCACATTCTTTCCTTCTCTCCATCTAGTCTTTACATTCTTTTTGTTTGTGTATGATTATTTTCGGTTCACTCTCCATTTTCTTTGTCTCTTATTTCCGGTTTTTGTTTTGTTATGTATTTTCCTTTGTGTCATGCTTAATAGAAAATTGCATGAAAGATGCTCCTGTTTGGCTCAAAAGATGATGTGGAAAAACTTGAAAAGGGAAGATGTGATGATGAACAATGCTTGGCTTATTTGTTTTCTCTTCTTTATCTTGGGTTTACATATCTTCAAAGTCAAAGATGTCTGAATGGAAAATATGATTAGTTCCAGATAGAAATCCTTTCGTCAAACTATGAAGCCCATATTTTTATTAGGATCTTCGTTCATGACTTATCCTTCTCCCTAACCGAAAAATTTGAGTTATGAATAGTCTTATATTGATGTGTTTTAAGTTGATCAAGGAATAAAGGGGACTATATATTTAACCAGGTGTTGACGATGCTGGACCACCAACATTCAGGGGTTCTCCTTGGTATGAAGTCCCAACTAGACCTCACATCATTTTGAGTAGGAGTCTCGTCTAGTACGATGGCCCGGTTGCCATTATCTTAGAGATTTTCCTTAGCTCTTGTTGTTTAGCACATGAGACAATTATGCTTGTAACTTCAAGAATGTGAGGTGAGTATGCCTAGTGAGTGCATAATTTAAATTTGTGTCTGAGTTCTCTTACTATAAGGGAGAGGCTAAAATTAAGCCTGTGGATGAGAGGTAGTAATGCCACCCAAGAAGAGACACACACAAAAACAACAAGGGTTTGTCCAGCATCCAACAGAATAGTCCACAGTGGATGAGGTACTCATTAAAACCAAAGTGCAAGGGAAAACACGTACATCGTCCAACCAAGTAGTCCATATGGGGGTGACAATCATTATAACCAAAAAAATCAAGAATAACCTGTCTAATTTCTTGTGGAGTAGTCCACACAGACGAAATAGTAGTGATAAATAATACAACACATCTTCGACAATGTAACTACTAAAATAACTGAAGTAGTTCAACTATCTTACCATAGGTTAAGTAAACATGCATTATAAATGTTTAAATAATAGACTTAGAAATAGATACAAAACATGCCTATAAATATGTTGGCCTGAGACAAGATTATGAATAAATAAAAAGTCCCAAGACACATCTGTACAACATACATCACTAGTCCTAGTAGTGGGACATTGGAGCCACTCCTTGCTCCTCGAAGAACAAACTACACACTCTCAAGACTATGTGGGAGGAGGCAAGTTGAAAATTCCTTTGCTCGTACAATGAGGGGGTCTATATAGCCAAGGATGATGCTTGACCCTTGTGACTCTTGCATGTCCCTCATGACCATTCAACTTCCCATGACTTTTCAACCGATGTGACTCTCAAACTTCATATGTGCATCCGTTGGACTTTCACTTTACATTACATTTTATTACAACAAGTATGTTTGATAGTAGTGATGTGGCCAAGACAATTGATGACACAACTCGACATGACACTACTAACATGTATTGGATTAGTGTTGTGTCCATGTGAAGTTGCTATGCTACTGGGTGATGGATGTGCTCTCTCTATGTTGTGTCTTCACCTCCACATGGAAAAGTGTTGTGGGGTCTTCAATGGTCTTGGTAATTGCTTGATGGTTCAATTTTGTATCCCTTTCGCTTGCTGCTTGATATGCTTTGTACATTCGTTCAACTATGAGTAAGTATTTAAGCATGTGATCCTTCTTCATCCCATTCATTGACATGCCATGTTCCATCAATGTACCTGTTCCTACAATTCACTCATAGTGGGATGACATCAAATCCAAAAATATCATAGTGATGCACATAAATATCCGACAGTTCAATGGAAGGAAAAATTGCACGATGAGGGACAAAATTGACAACTAGAATCTGGAACCTAGTTGGGCAGAAATCCACAATTCCTGGGAGAAAGACAAGGTAGGATGTTGAGGGGAACTATTGGATATTTGTGTGCAATTTTCATGATGAGGACTGAGCGGGTCACTTGGGGTCCAACCAGGGATCTGCGCAATTTCCTAGAGGGAGACACAATAGGGTAGCAAAGGGCACTGGTAGGAAATTTTGCGTATTTTTCTAGAGTACAACATGTTGGGTTGTGGGGAGCTACTGGTCATAACTACACATTTCTTAGAGATAATTTGGGATAGGTAGCACTGTGCAGTTTCCAAAAATAGTGTAGTGCGGGGTAGCAAGAGGTGTACCGATTAGAACTTCACAATTCCTAGGAGAAAAGAAGAGCGATCCAGCAAGAGTCATGACTCAGCATGAGTGTGCAGTTTCGGTAGGTAGTGCAGGGAAGGAATCTGGGCATGTTTGCTCAATTCTGGAGAGAAGTGTGGGCTTGGGTCAGAGTGCAATGCAAATTTCTAGTCGACCAAAGTGAGGCTTGATAACTGAACTTGCGGGAAGTGTAGATTGAATTGGGCTTGGAGACAGTTTCTGCACAATTCTGAGAGGTAGACAACCTTCTCCCTTCCAGGATTGTGCAGTGCAGCTGCATTAGAGAACAACCTTAATCACTGCATAGTTATGGGTAGTAGAGCAAGGTCATTGATAGCCGAGACTGTGCAGTTCCGCTTATTCTGGGTTCGATTGAATGGGTTTGTCTGGTCGACAAATTTTTTAGGAAAAAAGGCTAAGTGCAAGAGCAAGTGAACTTGTATAGACATGGCATTATGATCACAAGCTTAACACGACTCAACGACAGGACACCACAAACCAACAAGACAAACATGTGCTCAGTGAGATTGTCTTAAGGTTAAGAGTGACAAGTGCGGCACTTGAGATAGACCTTCAAATGACCATGATGACACTTGCACGAAAATTCTTAGAACTTTGTGTGTGATCATGACTGATGTTCACAGATCGAATACAAGTCATGCACACAAAGAGAAACCTTCAAAATCACCAGAACAAGATCGCAAGGATGAAAAAGCAATCAACATGCCAAAAAATGGCCACTAGTTGGACAAGAAAAAGGGTGTAAAGACTCTACAAGAGCTCATGGAATGAGCTCAAGTGTTTGCAACCATCAGTGGAAAAAATCAAGGAAGGCTCTGAAATTTGGATGTGTGCCAAAATTTCAGAGGGTGTTATAGCATTTACAACACTTGGTGACACACTAGTTGAATACCAACTTCTTTGTTTTGGTTCATTTTCAACACAGGTCCTTGGCCTTTCAGGGAGTATTGATTCATGGTGCAGGTTACTTTGGCTTCCCCACTTACCCAATGAACATACATGGTTCACCTTGTACCAACTCACTCGAACACAACAAAAGATTAAGCCAAATCACAGTGTTTCAAAATCGCGAAGGATAGTTTGGCTTGCGAGCTTAAGATATTCAGAGTATAAGTTTTCATCTCTGGTGTTGCTCCACTACCAGAAGGCCTAGACACTACCCTGATGGAGTCATGCACGAACATAATCATTTCTCCACTGCCAGTGAGCTTGGTTAGTACCCTGGTGGAGTTTCTTGCTTCACCTCTCTTCGCAGGAAGCCTTTCTCTTCTTTCACCTTTGTATTTTTTTTTAAAGAGGGTTGTGCATAGGAACTAATTTATTTTTGGGGCAAAAGAGGGATCCTAACTTAATGAGAGAAGGAGGGGTTGTTCCTTAAGAGTAGCATGTAAGACCTTTTATTTAGGTTTTACTTTTTATATTTTTCCCTTCTCCTTTTTTACTAGCTAGATAGCCTTAAACACAAAGAGCAGAAGACTAAGTACAGGCATGGGGTTTCCCAGTTTGGACATAGGTTCATATTTTGACCAAAGCTTCCCTTACAGATGTATCATATTTTCTTTCGAGACTTCATTGCCCAAAAGTTACAACGAAATGTAAATAAGTTGGACACGGGACTGGCCAAGAGGTGCAATGTCACAAGTCTCCTGAAATTTAGCCACATACTTATTCAAAAGCCAGAACACAGTGTAGGACAACACTTATTTACAAAATAAAATGACAAGACATCAAAACAAAGAAAAGAAAACCAAAGCAAAGAAAACCAAATAAAAAATAGCAAAGTGAAACAAGCAATAAACATGCTATATATTAGTGCAAGGCAAGGTCCGAGATCATTGAAAATAACATTTTAAATCTTGGCCATTGACAAGAAGGTTGTCAGTCCTCCCGTCAAGTGATTGGATATGCTACATTTGTTGGCCAAGTTTTTCGTGAACCGTGAAAGGACCAATCCATAGAGACTGAAATTTTGTATGTTTTCCTTTGTCTTCGTGGGGTTTATCCCACTTCAAGGCTAAGTCATCCATAGGGAAGTTGGTGTTCCCTACAGAATTTCTATTGAACCATCTCTTGATATGGTTCTAGTGGAGTGAAATTTTTTCTTTTGCTTTCATCTTTTCTTCCTGTAACTTGTGTAAGGTGTCCATCCTATGCTAAACCAACAGACACTATCTGCCTTGGGATTCTTGGGATAACTAGAGAGAAGGAAAGTAGATATTTGGTGGGAGGATGGATTCTTTTCCATATAAGAGGAAGTATGGAGACGTGTTCAAAGAGTGTTCAGGTATAATTTGGTCATCCCAAAGTGAATTCACCAAAGAGGAAGGTCATTTTCATTATTTAGAATAAATGGTCTATTTTATGATGCAAATAAGATTTTTTTTTTGTAGATTTGACAAGACCATTTCCCTATGGGTAGTAGTTAGTTGAATGATTTGATACAATGCCGTGTTGTAATTCAAAATCATATATGTTTAATGAAGAAAATTAAGTTTCATTGTCAAAAATAAGTGATACGGGAATGCCAAACCTCGAAACGATGTTCTGCTAAAGGAAGTTGATGACTTCCTAGTCATTCACTTGTTTGAGCGGAACTACTTCTATCCACCACATGTATTAATCTATAGCAATTAGGATGTAGCAGTGCTACTTTGATGAATGTGGAAAAATCTTCCCAATGATGTCCAATCCCCATTGTTGGAATGGTTCGTCCACTGTAATGGGCTGCAGCGGGGCTACTAAAATCTTCTAGTTCTGTCAGTTCATCACTAACAGACCAAACACTTGTGGGAATAAGCATGTGCATCTTTGAACAATGTGGGCCAGTAGAAACTAACTCTCATGACTTTATGTGCTATTGTGGTACTTGTGAAGTGACCCCCAGTTGGTTCGTCACGTACATCACGTAATGCTATCTTTGAATCCTGTGCTTCTAGGCACCTAAGAAAAATGGCATTGTGGTGCTTTCTATAAATCACTCTATGTTTCAAGTGGTAAGATACAACTTGTTAAAAACATACATGGGAGAAATAGAATATTAAAGATAAGCATGAGAGTATGTCTATTATTGACAATGATATACATTTATAGTACATTCATATGACCTTATGTTTCATATTCCAAGGTCTTTTAGACTTCCTTAGACTATTCAGCTTCCAGACCAACCCTTAGAGGATTAGGTGTCCAACATTCCCCCCCTTAATCTGAAGGGTTAGGTATGAGTCCAAGAAGAGAGTTGTAGTACAAAATATGCAAAAATGTAAGGCAGCACTGGGTTGAATGTGCTCTCTGAAATGTTGGTATAAGGGAGGTGGTTTAAGGATGACCACCAACACTTGAACGCTTAGTGTAGTTCCCAGAACTCTTGCAAGTTTGGCATGATGCTCAGGTCATCTGCTAGAGGAAGTGCTCCTGATGTTTTGAAGAGGGAAACCTTCAAACATGAAAGGGAGGTCTCAACCTGTGATGGTTTAAGGATGACCAACAACTTTGGAGTGCTTAATGCAATTCCTAGAACTCTTCCAAACCTGGCAAGAAGTTGAAGTCTTCTACTGGAGGAATTTTCCCCAATTCTTTGAAGAGGCATCATCAACTGAAGGCATGTTCAAGGGAGTCTTTCTCTCTGGCTACAACTCTCAATTTGGTATGGTAGGTTGTGGCTCAGACTCACTTGATGTGGCTTTGAAGCTTGTAGATGACCATCATCCCCCCCTGTTAGATACAAGGTGAGATGATGGAGAAAACTCAATTGCAAGACTATTCAATACTCTAGAACAATTTCGTACATATGATTGAAATATATTATTGGTTGTTGATGCCCATTGCCAAGAAGAGATCCATCCAAGATGAATCCTTGTTCTTGTAGGAGGTTTGTTTCTGAAGCATCTATTTAAAGAATGACTAGATTTATGACAATGCTTACATGGATTAAGATCAAAATAGTGATCTTTCATATGGCACACTCGATCACAGTGTTGGCATTTCAAACTCTATTGTTGTTGCCATGGAAGAGGAGCAGAATCTAGAGCAGCTGAAGGTGAACTATCATGAAGGAATCCAGCACTCTGAAACTGAACGGGCTTTGAGTAATCTAGAATATGAAAGGAAACTTCCTTATCATATCCAAGACCTATTATGTGCTTATTGCTGACAAGCTCTTCCCAAGGTCTGATGATGGGCTTGGGAAGTGCAAACTGAACTTCTGCATATGCATGTAACTCTGTTGCTTTATTGGGCACTGGATCTAAATCAACTATAACATTATTGTCTTGCTGTTTATGGGAGTCTGTTTCAATATTTTGAATAGAAATAGGTTCAGAATGATGACTCCACTACTGTAATTCTTCCTATTGTAGTTGAGATTCAAGCTACAAAAAAGCACTCTGTTCTTGTGCATATTGTATACAAGTCTGAATTTATGAGAGAGAGCCTTTTTTGATTTGGAATGTGTCATCAGAAGTAGATAATATCAGTGTTTTCAAGAACTCCAATATTGCATTAATTATGGTCATTTTCATTGAACAAATCAGATAAGTCTCTTGAATTATATGGCTAAAATGGTTGCAACAATAACCAAAGATACCCTGTTGGACAAAATTTTCAAAGATAATTTTGCACAATGGCCAAAATACACTCAAATTTGGAAATATAACCAAAAATCACTCTAAAACTTGCAACAATTCTTGGTACAATCAAATGTATTTAGTGCATAAAAACCAAGCCAAGCTTGTTGCAACTTACATTTAATATCTTAGGTTGCAACCTATAAGATCAAATTCAAAAATTTAAATAGTTCTAAATTCAATGACTCTCGCCGACCATTGATTAATGGAGCAAGCTTCCCACATGCATAAAAACATAGGAAGCTTTCAGATACTGGTAGCCTCATTGACAATATTCTGTGTTACAATCTTTGTTACAAAAGCTCTTACAAATACCAGCAATGGTCAGGATTTCAATTTTCCAGATAGAGGTACTCCTCCTCAGCTCAGTGGTGGCTTCCTATGCAAGTGTTGGTGATGTTGATCATGTTTACAAGTCATGTGTAGAGAACCGTGAGAAAACTGGTTGTGTCAAAAAAGCTTGTTTCAAGTATTGCAAACTTCCTGTAAATGGTTCTTCTGTGGAAGGTGTCTGGTTTATGCAAGAACCTTTGTACTTGTGTTGGAAAGAATGGGATTGTAAGAGTGACTATTGCTACCATTGTATGGTTAAAAGGGAGGCAGACGGGGAGAGTCTAGGACAAAAGCCTGTAAAATATCATGGAAAATGGTCTTTCAAGCGAGTTTTTGGCTTCCAGGAACCAATGTCAGTGTCATTCTCTGTATCTAATATTTCCTTGTAGTTCCATGGATGGCTCCCATTCTTAATTATTGTATGTTACAAGCTACCATTGAGGCCTCAAAGCAGAAGTAAATACTATGACTTTACTGGCCTGTGGAATATATATGGCATTTTATCCATGAATGCATGGTTTTGGAGTGCCTTCTTTCATAGTAGGGATGTGGAGTTAATAGAAAAGCTTCATTATTCATCAACAGTGGCACTAGTGGGCTACTCACTAATTGTTGCCATCCTTCAGACCTTAAATATAAGGGATGAGGCTACTCGAGTTATGGAAGCTGCCCCATTGATACCACTCATATCTTGTACCTTAACTTCTATGAACTCGATTATGGATTGAACATGAAAGTATGTGTTGTAATGGGGGTGATGCAACTTTTGTAAGGAGTCGAATGAGACAGTGAGGGCTTTAGCAGTTTTATCTCAAATTGATGAGTTCTGCTATGCACTCGGCAGAAATATACCAATTTGGAGTATTTTAATTGCCAACAATGGCATGGAAGCTATGAAATTTATGTGAAGTGTGAGAGCATGGGCTTACGAAACATTTGGGATTAAAAAGGATATTTTACTTGTGGCTATGGCCACACCTGAAGATATGAGGATCAATGCTGAGCACATATGAATTGCTGATCAGTTTGTAGAAATGTCAGGAAGTACCAATAATAACAACTATGCAAATGTTCAGCTCATTACAGATATAACAAAATAAATTTTAGGAAAAATGACTGAAACGTATCCAATGAAATCAAAACTAGCTCTTCTTTTACATGCCTACGTTTCTGTAGCTGCGAATCATTATCAGGTTGTTATCAAATCTTTGGAGTGCATAACTGAAATAAAAAACCGACCTGGAACTGTTGCTACATTAGTATCTCTAAAAGAGAAGGGAAGTGGTATTGAATGGGCAGAGGCTGTCTTTGATGCTTCTGTAGAGTGGTGGAGAAGAACGCTATTGGGACTCAAATGCATGGGCGTGAAGATATGTGGATTCAAACTCAATAGCTATAAAAAAATTTGTCATTACTATCTGCCATGATTATAATACCCATATCCAAAATGACACTTAGACGCTTTCCACAATAGAGAATGCTTTCAACTAGAGACAAATCATCATACAATGCAACTTTTGACAATGTCAAGCCTTAAGTTGCAGCCAATCTAGTGGAGGAATTAATTATACAAGAAATATTCTTACTTAGTCTTACCGTAATCTAGAAACCTAATTTGTAATAAACTCATCTCATCATCAAGATACGAAGAGATACACAACAATTCCTTTTACTATTTTGGATCTTCCACAAAAGCCGCATGAGATATCAAAAGTCTGACAACAAATGAGGACTCCAGTTGTTACTATTCCATCCAATCATTGCTCCAATGGATTTATACATTGCAACTTTCATGTATTATTTTAGAAGCCCAAGCTGGGGTGATGAAGAACAACCGTGGTAAAGATAGATAAAGGAATATGAGGCCTTGCAGTTTTCTTAATACACTTGGAATTATAGTGTTCCATGCATGCAATCTATTGTTGCTTATCACGATAAATAATAGTTTTGTCATGCACTTCATAAGGTATTAACCCCACATGAAACCCTAAGTGAGCTGCCCAAAACCGTGCAATTCAATGATCAATCCACAAAATGCAAGGCCATAGAATAATGTAGTGAACACATAGAGAATTAGGGAAAAAACTAGTTGCGTAGGTTTGACCAGCTTGGAAATGATACGATGGGAAAGACTAGCGTGGAGGAAGAGTAATAGACACGTAATGCTATGAGAGAGAATAAGGAGGAATGACTGAATAATACATACCTTTGGTAGAGCACTTAGGTAAAACGTCCATGCAGGTGTGTTTTTTCTATTTGAGGCAGTGGATAGAGAACCCAACACAAATCTAGATGAGAGAGGTCAGTCAGACAGTGTGCAACATGAAATAGGCATGCACACAATAATGGAAGTTCTATCCATAGGAATGATGAACTGACATGCACAGAGAGGCCATGACACAAGTGGCTCAAATTGGAGCAGGGCAGGAGTACGCCCATTTTGATACCATGTTAAACACATAGATGGAAGCAACAAAATATTAAAGATAAGCATGAGAGTATGTCTATTATTGACAATGATATACATTTATATTACATTCATATGACTTTTTTTCAGTCAGAGTGCCCTCTTCTGTCACATATAGAAGTGAGAGGGAATGGTTTCATGCTCAAGGTACTGATGCACTTCTTCGTACCAAGAGTTACTGTGCGAAGTGGGGGGTGCTCGCTCTACATTGTACATGTCAATTTCTTGCTCCCAACTAGTGAGCTCTTATTCTTCTTCTTGCATGTGCACTGCTTCTATTGCCAATCTATAGAGACTGTGACTCTTGATGGTGTGAATTGGCTTGATGTCACAATCATACTCTTGTAGTCCTATCATCCAATTCACACGTCTTTCATCCAACTCCTACTGAACAAGTAGCGATCTGAATGTTGGGTGCATCACAAATACTATGCAAATATTTTTCAACAAGTAGGGTCTAAACTATTTAACCACCTTGTATATTGCATATTCTTGTTTTTCCATGGTGGGATAGTTGAGCTCGAGTCCTTGTAGGTTTGCACTCATGAAGGAAATGGGATGTTTGTTGTTGAGCTCGTCCTTTTGAGTGAGCACTACAACAAGTGAAGTGTCCAAAGCGAATGTGTAAATCAAAAAAGCTTTGTTGAAATCTAGGTTGTCTAACATTGGTGCTTCTACGATTTCCTACTTAATATGGATGAACGCATCCTTTTCCTTCTTCCCCCAACTATAAACTACATCCTTCTTGATCATCTCTTGTATGGGTTTGACAATCTGCACATAATCTGAGATGAACTTCTAGAGCAAGTTGATCTTCCCCAAGAAAGACTACATGGATTTCTTGTTCAGGGGATGAAGAATCTACGTGATGGTCTAGACTTGGTCCAGATCTACCTTAATGCCACTCTTGGAAATGATGTGCCCAAGGAGGTTCCCCTCAAACGCTACAAAGATGCTCTTCTTGGGATTGAAGGATATCTAGTACTTGTAACATCGCTCAAAGATATTCTTGAGATGGCATAGGTCGTCTAACTGTTTTCTAGAAAAAAATGTTATGTCATCAAGGTATACTAACTTGCTCTATCTGATGAGCCCACGGAAGGCAATGTCAATTGCATGCTCAAAAGTTGCGTCTGCGTTTACTAGCCCAAATGGAATTCTTTGATAAGCAGACTTACTCCACTTGGTTCAAAAAGTTGATTTTAGTATGTCAGTTTTTGCTACTAGAACCTGGTTATATCTCAAAAAATCGTATAGTAGAGAAAACATTTATGCTCCAGATACTGTTTGCAAGATGTGTTCCATAGACGAAAGAGGGTAATTGTCTTTGTCCAAGACACGATTCATATTTTCGAAATCAACGCACAGGCAGATCTCCCCATACTTCTTTCTGACAAGAACTAATTTTGAAACCCATGTAGAATGATGAACTTTGTAAATGATCCAAGCATCCAATAGCTTAGTCAGCTCTTTCTGAATGAGGGCTCCAACAACGGATGTACATTCCTGAGCTTCTATTGAAACGGTTTGGCCCCTTCCTTGATTGGGATGACGTTTTGGATTATTTGTGTGTCATATGCTTTCAATTCATCGTACATCCACAAGAATATATCACGATACTATCTGAACAGGTAGACAGAGGCTTATTGCTCTTCCAATGTGCAATACGTACTGAGATTCAAAAAATTCGTAACTTTTTCTATTCCTAGATTAATCTATTCGTGCATTAGTGTGAAACTATGGGTTTTAGTGTTCCTGGGTCCCTGGAAGTAGTTTTACAAGTAATATAGCTTGTCGAGTGAAACCACACCCTTGGGGATGAGGTTGCCTTTACTGTCATCAACTGTGTCTTGTAGAGACTGTTGATGCTCTTCTTAATCTATTGTTGCATCATTGAAGACATTAGCATTAGCCATGAAATGAAATATATGTTCATCATCATCAAAAACACATAGAGTAGGGACGTTGTCAAGGATAGATGTCTTATACAAAATTTCAATAGAAAATCTATCCCTAAGCAGTGTCATCCTAGTAGCTCCATTTGCCAAAGCATCTACAACTGCATTACACTTTCTTGGTACACAAACAATATTGAAATCTTGGAAGTTGGAGATAAGTCACCATACCTATTGTTGGTAACTATTAAGACGAGGTGAAACACAATGTATGGTGTTATGTACCTGACATACCATGATCTCTGAATCACCTACCACTTTTAGCATAACAATGCTGAGGCTGATGGATTTTTGTAAGCCTAAAATGAGTGCTTCATATTGAGCAGTGTTGTTCATGCACTAGAACTCCAAGTGTCTTGAGACTAAGTGTTTCCTTTGCTTTGGGTCTATCAATACACACTTATCTTCAAAGCCATCCTATGTCTTGGATCTATCAAAATACAAGGTCCACATGTCATCTGAACAAATACAGCTTGCCACGCTAGTACTGCTAACACTACTGCCACTACTATTACAATGTATTGTACAAGCTTCATTTCCATTATTTGGGAAAGGAAGGAGACCCAACCGTCTGTCTGGTGGGGTGAGGCTCAGTTGTGAAAGATAACACCCCAATTGTGTTTTGAGAAAGCAATTTCCGAATAGAATTTCTGCGAAAGCCAATGGTTCATTTTGACCATTCAAGGGAGTAACATTATGTTTCATATATCTCTCTGACAAAACGTGGATCTGGTTGTTTTTTCCCTTGTGCAAAAGCCATAATTGTGACTAGTCTATAGAAAAGTATCATTGAAACTTGATGGACTAGTCGCTTCTCAGTAATAAACCATATGCTTCCGGGACTACCACAATCACAATGTTAATGCACTGGTGAACTCATCTGTCAAAGACTAACTAGAAGATCACATCTTGGAGTTCACTAATGGTTGGTACACATATTTGGTCAAGTTGGATGATATGTGTAGTTGTACTGCTCCACTGCACATTGATATGCTTACCGATGGAGAGTGGCATGACATTGACTGATGCATCAAAATCAACCAAACAATTATGGACATTGAAGTTGAATATTTCAAATGATAATAAAAATGGTGGGCGGAGCAAGTTCGCTTCTTCCATGTGAAGCACATTGAGCACAAATGAGAGTGTGCTAGGAGACTTACTTGGTCCCTTGTTGGAAGAGGCAACACTGTCTATGGAGGTTTGCCCTAGCGCATGAAAAAATAATATCTCACTGACCTATGAGCTTAGTTAACTCATAAGATAGATGTTCACACAGGTATTTTTCATATCTTCAATAACGTTGTAATCCGGCATGGGAAGACTCATTGAGTTTTCCGGGGGTAGACTTGTGTTCATGTTGTTTGCTTGGTTGCTTTTTTCTTTACCACTCACAGATATACTTTTAGCTGTAGTTATCTTCCCGAACATGCTTTGTGTTTTTTGTATCAAGATGATTAGTGGGTCCACTATTTTGAGCAGATGTTGTCTTACTTTTTCTCTCAGTATCTAAAAAATAGTGGGGGCCCCTTGACTCGTCAAATTGTATTGATTTTTCTACTTTGGGGTTGGATGGTCACTCGCAGGTTCCTTCTTGATGGTTGTCTTTTGGGAAGCATTAAGACATTGATACATGTTGATAACATGCCCAAAACTTGGTGCTTCATAATATGTAACAACTTCCTCTTTGTCTTCAAACTCTAGCTCAACTTGCTCACCAACACTAAATTGGTCAGTCAGTTGTGTAGCCCGGGCGCTCATTCCTTGGTTCCATCCTTCGCAAGTCCTCTTTGAATGTCATCTGTGATGGAACATTCAGTAATGATTGGTTGTGATTGAATCCATGATGAACACAAGGTTAGATCTCTATGAAGTTTTGGCCAGGTGACTGCTATTGCTAAAATCTGAGTTCTTCTCCTGTGCAAATCTGGGAGGCCTACTATTCACAGTTGTCCCACTTGTCCACTGCTTGAATTCATAAACTTCAGTTGTCAAGTACTTGACGAGACAAGTAAGGTTTTCGATTTCACTTGCTTCCTTATATTTTTCCTTACTCACAATAGCTTGACACCTCCTATCCTTGTCTTTGGAGTCTTTAGCTGGTTCGTCATCTACAATTACTCCAATAACGCACATGTATTTCTCCACATCAATTGCCTCTTGGAAATTTTACAAAATTGTTGGTTTGGCAAGTCACTTTACAAACTACATAATGCTAGTTAGCAGTGAATACATGTAGTAGGAAACTATGATATAGTCGTGAGGTTTGGTGTCTGCAATGAACATGTTCAAGATACGGTTAAAACTCTGGTTAAAATATGTCATTTTTTCTTTCTTCTCCATCTTGAGACTACCCAACTCTTTTAACAACATGGCGGGGCTTTTTTCCTCAACAAACTACTCAAGGAAAATTCTCTTGGACATCCCCATGTTCTGAATGGTGTTGACAAGAAGGTTGTGGTACCAAAGCGCTTCTCTTCCCTCCAAGATATATGGAGACAATCTACATGAAACATCGTCATAATGTTCCTCAAGTGTAGGTAGATGTAGGTAGAACGTGTCTAGATGATCTTCTTCCTTCACTGTTATGTGAGGGTGATACTTTGTTAATAGTTTCTCTGCGTGTCTTGGCATCTTGTGCAAGACACTCGGAAGTGTTGATGGGCATTGTGTCATCCCCTCTAGATTTTTATCAGCCATATTTTCCTCTTCTTCATCCTCCTCCTCTTCTTCTAAATCTGTTGCAATCTCCCCCTCCGCCTCCTTCGCTGCCTTCCCCTCCATTGCCTTCACTTGAACCTGAACCCAAGAGTAAGTTGTTATATTCTTCTCCTTCTAGGAAAACAAGAGGTTCCTCTTCATTCTCAACAACTTTTTCCATCTCTTCAAGAGTGATGAGGATTACTTCTTAAACATATGAGACTACCACTCTTGTGGGTGTAGTCTTTTACTTCCTCTGTGAAGAGGGAAGAGTGTGTACTCTTGGAATCAATCCAACAACTTTAGTAAACTGATGGGTGATGGGATGGACAACAAAAATGTGGTGATATGAAAAGTATTGTTTGGGTCTAGGAGGTGAGGAGTAACCTACTTCAGAGTTACGCATGGGAGAGAGGGAGTTCATGTTAATGCCTGAACCATATGACAGATAAGTGGGGTTGGTAGGGCATTCAACAATAAACTATTGTTGGCCCCCCTTCTAGTTCCAGAAATGTTGACGGTGTTGGCCCCACCAACATTCATGTGATCTCCCCAATATGAAGTTACAACTAGACCTCACACCATTTGGTGTAGCAGTCCCATCTGGTATGATGGCCCTACTTCCATTATGTTAGAGATTTTCGTTATCTCTTGTTGTTCAACACATGAGAGTGTTATGCTTGTAACTTCAAGAAAGCGAGGTGAGGATGCCTGGTGAGTGCGTAATGTAACTTTGTGTCCATGTTCTCTTACTGTAAGGGAGAGGGTAAAAGTGAGCCTCTACATGAGAGGTGGTAGTACCACCCAGGGAGAGATACACGTGAAAACAACAAGGGTATGTCCAAAATCCAATAGAATAGTCCACAACATATGCGGTAGTTTTTAAAACCAAAGTGCAAGGGAAAACATGTACTCCATCCAACAAAGTAGTCAACACAAGGGTGACGGTCGTTATAACCAAGGAAAACAAGAATGGTTTGTCTAATGTCCTGTAGAGTAGTCCACATAGAGGAGATATCAAAGATAAACAATACAACAATGTAACTACTAAAATAACCAAAGTAGTTAAACTACCTTAGTACAGGTTAAGAAAAATGCGTTATAAACATTTAAAGAATAGTCTTACAAATGGATACAAAACATGTGTGAAAACGTGTTGGCCTAAGATAAACTTCTAAATTAAGAAAAAGTTCCAAGACACATCTGTACACCATGAATCACTTGTCCTAGTAGTGGGACATTGGAGCCTCTCTTCACTCCTCAAGGAATAGACTACAGACTCTTAAGGCTATGTGGGAGGAGCCAAGGTGAAAATTCCATTTCTCGTACAATGAGGGGGTATATATAGACAATGGTTATGATTGACCCTTGTGACTCTTGGACTTCCCTCATGACTATTCAACTGATATGACTCTTCAACGTCATATGTGTGTCCGTTGTACTTTCACTTTACATTAAATTTGATTACAACAAGTATGGCCCATAGTAGTGATGTGGCTGAGACAACGCATGACACAACTCAACATGACACTACTGACATGTATTGGTTGACTGTGGTATCCATGTCAAGCTACTATACTACTGAGTGATGGATGTGCTCTCAGTGTGTTGTGTCTTCACCTCTACATGACAAAGTTTTGCGGGGTCTTCGATGGTCTTGGCCTTTTCTTGATAGTTCAGTTCTCATTTCCCTTTCACTCGCTGCTCGATGTGCTTTGTACATTAATTTAGGTGCAAGTAAGTCCTCCAACATGTACTCCTTCTTCATCTCATTCATTGTTGTGTCATGTTCCATCAATGTACATGTTCCTGCGATTCACTGATGAAGGGATGACATCAAATCCAAAAATCTCTTAGAATAGCATGATGCATTTTTTTTAGTTTCTTGTTCATGTGACCGGGAGGGAGGAAAAGACATTGAAACTGCATAGAGCACAACTCAGGCTAGGATGAGGGGCTCTAGAGTATTGTCGGGAAAATCGGTGCTTAGGTCACTGGGAAGAAAAATTGTGCAATCAGGGATAGAAGTAACAACTGCAAGGTGAAACCAAGCTTGGTAGAACTGCATAATTATTGGGAGGAAGACAAGGTAGAGTATCAAGGGGAACTGCTGGATAGTTCTACGCAATTTCTAGGATGAGGACTAAGTGGTTCACTCGGGGTCCAATTCAGGATTTGTGCAATTTCTCAGAGGGAGACAAAGCGGGGCAACACAGGGCACTGACAAGAAATTTTTCTGCAATTTTCTAGAGTAGGGAATATTGAGCTTTGGGGAAGTGTTGGTCATAACTGTGCATTTGCGAGAGAGAGTGTGGGATAGGTAGTACTATGCAGTTTCTAGAAATAGTGCAGAGTGCGGCAACAGGAGGTGTACTAGTTGGAACTATGTAGTTTTTAGGAGCAGAGTAAAGCAAGCCAATAGGATGCCTGACTCAGCATGACTGAACAATTTGTGCAGGCAGTGCAAGGTAGAAAGCAAGGCATGCATATGCAATTTTTTAGAGTAGTGTAGCCTCAAGTCCGAGTGTAGTGAAAATTTCTAGTCGACTAGAGGGACGCTTGATAATTGATCTTGTAGGAAGCATAGATTGGATCAGGTTTGGAGATAATTTTTGCACAATTCTAGGAGACAAATAACCTGCTCAATTCCATGATTTCATAGTTCTGCTGGCTCATAGGACAACCTCAAGTACTACGCAGTTTTGGGTAGCAGAGCAGTGTCACTTAGAGTTGAGATTTCCCAGTGCAATTCAGTCAGGGTCCAGTTGAAGGGGTTTGTCGTATTGACAGATTTTCAGGAAAAAATGTGAGGTGTGAGAGCAAGTGAACTTGTATAGACGTTACATTGTCATTAGACACTTAACATGACTCAATGATAGGAAACCACAAAACAACAAGACAAACATGTGCTCAGTGATATTGTCTTAAGGTTAAGAGTGAAAAGTGAGAAACTTGAGATAGAACTTTTAATGACCATGAAGATACTTGTGCATCAATGTTTACAACTTTGTGTGTGAGTACAACTGATGTTCATAGAGTGAAGACAACTCATGTGCACAAATACCAACCTTCAAAATTGCCAGAGCAAGATTGCAAGCATGAAAAAGCAATCAACATGCCAAAAGACAACTGCTAGTCAGACAAGCCAAAGGGTGTAAAGACTCTATAAGAGCTCATGGAATGAGCTCGAGTGTTTGCAACCATGAGTGGAAAAAACCAAGTAAGGCTCTGAAATTTGGATGCAGGCCAAAATTTTGGAGGGTGTTGGAGCTGCTACAAGACCAGGATAAGTAGAAAAGCCAAGGTGACCCACATATAGAATCAATACTTCCTAATAAACTAAGACCTTTCACTTTTAGAATCAAACCTAAACAGAGAAGCTAGAGTTCTACCAGTGTGTCAGAAAGTGTTGACTTTGCAATCAAAACCCTCCAAATTTTTTTCCACACATAAATTTTGGAGTCTATTGACGATCTCACGATATGTCTCTCTATGGTCCATTCATGGTCAAACAATGTCTTGCAAATCATTTGAGTCTTCTTCTAAAATTTCTAACTTTCAAAGTCACTTGCTCACACATGCACAATCCTGGTTGAACTCATGAGTGTACTTTCTTTATGCAACCTGAAATAGGCACAACACCATCCATCAAGATAATTTTTGGGTGATGTTTAGCTCATTTCAATAGTTAGTGCACATTTCCATTCACAGTCTCCCTCACATTGATTATGTTTGTATGTCTATTTCAGTGAGTTTTCTCAACTATCTCTTCTGTGAACTATCGCTTTCACAAGTGTCACTTTTAAATCCGTGGTTGTTACTTTTTCTCACCTTCACTTTAATAAGTGTTGTTCTCATGTTATCTTCTCTCTAGCATGTGTCACTTTCAATGTCGTTCACATTTTGTAAGTGTCGTATTCATGTTTTCCTCTTGTTGTAAGTGTCACTTTTGTTGTTTTCACTCCTCTGTGCGTCACACCTTTTCACATCACCAAATTTTGTTATGGTGCACTATTCTACGTTATGTAGTTGTACATATCATCAAAACATGTTTCAGACACATTTCTACAACTTAGCACACCTTTTGGTCACAAACGTCACTTATTTCATAACTTGTGGTCTAAGTTTCATAATGTGTTGTTTTAACTATCACACTTAGAAATAAGTGTCACTTTGTTGTCATTTCAAGGTATGATTGTTATCCATGAGTCTTTTGTATCATTATGGATTGTATGGATGGAGTTATGTATGTGATCCATGTTTGAGTTGTGTTTGGATGTATTTCTCTCGTTTACTTTGTTGGTCTCATACTTAGCCATTTTGGAGCCCCTCTTGGTACTTCAGCCCAGAGCAATTTGTGAAGGTATTAGACCTCTAACCAAGTGAGGGTATTAACCTATTCATGGGCCTCTATTATGAAATCCTACTCACCAAGATTGGTACACTAATTCTTCCTCAAGATCACCTCAAAAACGCTACACATTATGATCCTCCCAAGGGAAGTCACATAATCCCTCTTGCTTATACCGACTCACTACACTAGGCTTTAATAACCTATGCCTTTCATGGAACATAATAATTCCTATATAATAGCATGGACCTATTCCACCTTCTTGTAGAGGAAAAATAAGCAATTCAAAGACCATCCCATCGGCATAGTGTAGTGAAAACCTTCCTAGGCAAAGTTGTTTCATTCCTTTTGCCTCCCTCAATGAAAAGCACATTTGAAATGTCCAAGTAGCCACTATTAGAAAGAACTATGACCTCCCAAGACTAAGCACACTTTGGAAAAACAAAGCACAATTCGGAAAAAAAAAGGACATTTTGTCTCTTAAAAAGCGCATTCTGTAACCTTGAAGATTGAAGCCTTCATCCTTCTCCCTTCCCTAATGCACTTTGCACCCTAGTCTCTTCCTTAGCAAGTCCCCTAAGCACATGGAATAGTAGGGAATGCTGAAGAAGGCTTTCTCTATATCTTTTACTAGTCAACCAATGCTTTCCTTAAGGCCTCCTCTTCCTCCCATTGTATGGTATACTCTTGAAGCCTGAAGCTTTCACCTTCCCTGTTCCCCAATGCACACTGTGATCAAGCTTGTTAAGTCGTTCCTCCTTAGAGCATGGAGTAATAGGGAAGATTGAGGCCTCCTCTTAGCCTTAACAGGTCAAATATCACTTTGAAGTGTTAATTTCTATGATTGTTTTACGATTTATCAGTTACTTTAGCCCAATTTATCTTTTCATTAAAAATGCATCCAATTATTAGTAGTATAATCAATCATAAATGCAATTGAAGAAAGAACAATATATGTAGTGACAAAGAAGAAAACATCCCAAGCATAAGAGACAAGACAATGGTCCAAGACTAGGGAAAAACCCCACTAGGGGGAAACCCATTCAAATCTTTTCCTTTAGTAGATCATCATAAAAAGGAATTCAGTAGAGTGTACAATGAGCCCAATACATGTAATTGCAGTGAATAATAAAAAATCAGATCTACAAATCTGTGTAACAATAAATATAAATCTAGATCTACTAGATCATTGAATTTTATTGAAACCAAGATTTCAAATCTTAGATATAAACTTGGGTCTCCCTCATCACGACTGACAATGTACGACTAAAAGTACTTGGTCACTCTCTCTTTCAGTGTATTCGAGCAACTATGGCTGCAAGGTCACTCTCAGGAGGTCTTAATGAGATCAACTATGGAATTGAATAACTAAAACCCAAAGTCCCTCCATTACTATTGTTGTGCGAGTGATCGACATGGTAGGGTCCCTCCCTTACTAATGTTGTGCAAGCAACTGAGATGGCAGGGTCACTCCCATAGCTACCCTGTGTGAGTAATTGGGGATCAGAACCTTCCAATCTCCCTCTAAACCTAGAGTTGCTTTCACTGAACTACCTCTGAGTGACCAAAAAGCTAGAATCTCTCTCTTGCCTACTCTGTTCCTATGGCCGGGGATGAAAAACTTCCATTCTGTGCTGGTGACTAAGATCCAGGAAAACCAAACTCAGAGCGAACCTTTTGCCTGTAATTTCATACCCTGTGTGAACTCCTTCCAAGATACCTGTGTAAGCCAAAACAAACTAAAAGAGGATAAGAGAGCTCAATGTGTTGAAATATAATTGAGGTCGCTTCCTTTTATAGGCTTTCCTAATGGTTAAATTTGGGTTAATATTGACCCAAGTAGTTACCCATGTTGTTAGGGCAGACCCATTCAATAATGGATGTATGAATAAAATAACTCAAAACTTAAGTTTCGTTTAACCAAATTAGGTGTTCTTTAGGTTGATTTTGGTCTTCTCGTAAAGAAGAATTTAATGCAAGATTAAAATTGGTCATCTGAGTTGTCCAATGTGAAATTTGATGCTAGTTGCAAAAATTAATGCTCCCTCTTAACTAGGAAGAATTCCACCTTTCAATATTTATCAATTGGTCAACCCGTCAAGACTGTCTCTACTCAAATTTATCTGTTGAAACTTTCTTGGATCTAGAATAAGAATAGGGGAGCAATAGCTTCCACCCTTATCGAGCAATAAGATAACTCATCATACATGGAATCAAATCCTCAACCATGGAATTTCATCAAGGAGTGTACCCTCAACTAGGATTCATATCAGGTTATATCAACCTATCCTATTGCCTACTGATCTTCCCATTGATGACCCTAAATAGTCATGTGTTATAACCCCTACATCATAATCATATTAGGTTGTACACCCCTAAGTACAATCTCACTTGTTGGCCAGACGAGGAGTGGTACTTCCAACAAGCACAACTTGTGGGTATGATGCCAATGGGGGTATACTCTGCAAAGACCAAGATAGGGTGAGTTACAAATTCAACCCTATGGGTAATACTTTGGGATAAATACCTATTTTCTAGAGTTACCTCAACCCCAAGAGCCCTTCATCTTGATTCCTCACCCTGCTAGCTCAAATAGGGTAGGAAGCTCGATTAGTGTTCTCGATTAACATTGTCCCTCTTCTGGAGGGGACACATCCATTAGACCAAGATGCTCTTTGAAGATGAAGAAATTTCTCTTGGGTAATACCTTTCTGAGAATATATGTAATTTGTTCATCT
Organism: Pinus taeda; assembly: GCA_000404065.3. NCBI lineage: Eukaryota > Viridiplantae > Streptophyta > Pinopsida > Pinales > Pinaceae > Pinus > Pinus taeda. Next base: position 88,016 of record APFE031705979.1, read on the forward strand.
GTCAATATGTGATGGAGCTTGATAGCTCCTCTCTCCACCATGTCTCGAATCAAGTGACATCAAATCTAAATATGCACAGACATGTCATGAAATACATGATTTTCTGCCAAATGGATTCCACTCTTGTTGTCACAGTATATCACTGAAGTATCCATGACCTGCTCGAAATCTCTCTAAAGAGATTTCTCAACCAAGCTTCTTCACAACTAGCCATTCTAGCAGAAATGTATTCTGCTTCGGCAGTGCTTAATGCTACAGACTTTTGTTTCCTGCTCATCCAAGATATCATGGAATATCCAAGAATAAAACAACATCTATAAGTAATTTTCCTATTGAAAACATTTCCGTCCTAATTAGCATCAGGATATCCATGAAGTTTAAAATTTCCTGTAGAGTATCTCAGACCAAGTGTGATTGAGCCATGCATGTCTCTCAATGTGTTTGGAACCTATCCAATGTGAGTGGTGGGGTTCGGTCATGAATTGACTCAATGAGTTTACTGCATAGCATATGTCTCGATAGGTGATTATTAGAAACATTAGAGCCCCAATCCGTTGTCTATATTGGGATGGATTTTCTAAGTTTGTTCCTACAACATCTCCACATAACTTCTTGAATTTCATTTCCATAGGTGTAACCATGGATTTACATTCAGTCATTCAAAATATTTCCAGTAACTTTACAATGTATTTTCCTTATGAAAGGAAAATCTCACCAGGCTTTTGCCACATAGCAAGACCCAAAATGTAGTGCATGAGAACAAGGTCTTTCATCTCAAATTCATATGTTAGCTTCCTTTTACATTCAATCATCAAAGGCTCACTACCTGTCAAGAATAATTTATCAACATATAAGACCAAAGTCAATGGCATACCTTGAACTATTTTAAAGTAAAGGTTGGGATCGACATTGCCTCTTATGAATCCCAACTCCACTAAGTAACTATAAATACATGCATACCAAGCTCAGGGATCTTGCTTCAAAGCATGAAATGCCTTCTTCAACCTGTAAACATCAGTTCTTTGATCTTCCACCTCGAATCCATGTTGTTGTTCAACATATACTTCTTCCTATAACATGCCACGAAGGAATGTAATTTTCACATCCATTTGATGAAGAGTCCATCTTTGACTTCCAACAAAGGAAACTATAGAACGAATGGTTGTATATCAAGCCATGGCAGAAAATATGTCATCATAATCTCCTCCCTCTTTCTGAGAGAAACCTCGAGCTACGAACCTTGATTTATATTTCTCAATGCTGCCATCAATTCCATGTTTGATTTTGAATAGCCACTTTGAAGTCACAAAAGAGTTCCCTTTCGGCCTGATTACAACACCCCATAAAATATTTTTCATAATTGATTCATATTCTTTAGCCATAACATCCTTCCAAACTTGTTATTTTACAACTTCTTTGAATAAGGATAGTTGGGCTTTAATCATAGTACTCATAACAACAACATATCCTTGATACCTGCATGGTTATTTCCTTTCTCTAAATGATCCGTGAATGGGAAAATTGATTTTAGTATCATGTAAAGTATCACAGATCCAAAGTGGTCTCTTATTAGAGGGAGGATCACTTGGAGGAGGATTTAATGGATCCATAGGTTCTATGGGATCATTAACCATATCGGACTTAGGTATAGACAGACCATCCAAAATATCCCAATCATCATTCTCTTCCTTAGGAGGAGGAGGTGGAAGAATATATCTTCCTTTTTCAAGAGCTACACTTTCATCGAATGTTACGTCCCTACTAATTTAGACCTTCCTTTGACAAGGAATATAAATTCTCTGTGCTTTAGAATTTTCACAATAACCCACAAATGTACCTTTTATGTCAGTAGCTTCCAATTTTTTCCTTTTGTCTTTTAGCACATGCAAATATACTGGGCATCCAAATACACAAAGATGGCTGATAACAAGCTTAATGTCTGTGAATATTTCTTCAGGAGTCCTGTTTTCTAGTGCTTGATGAGGCACCCTGTTCTGAACGAATACAATGGTAGTTGTAGCTTCGACCCAAAGGAAATTTGGCACCTTTTGATCATGGAGCATAGCATGGGTAGCTTCTAATATAGACCTATTATTTATTTTGGCTAGACCATTCTATTACGGAGTATATGGCACAATTGTTTCCTTCTTGATTCCATCTTTCTTGAAAAATGCTATGAATTTTTTTTACATGTATTGTCCTCCATTATCGAACTTGAAGACTTTGATTCTCTTTCTCAATTTATTTTCAATCAAGGCTTTGAATTCCTAGAATGTTTCAAAGGCTTCATCCTTGTGCTTAAGATAGTATATCCATGTCTTTCTTGAGAAGTCGTCAATAAATGTGATGTAGTGGAGATGACTACCAAGAGAGTATATAGGCATTGGAACACATATATCAGAATGAATGAGATGGAGGATGTCATGAGTTTTTTCTTACTAGAGAGAAATGGTCCCCTTGTTTTATTTCCACTTGCACAACCTAGACAATCTCAATCATGATGATCTTGAACATCGAAAATACTAGAGACGAATTTCTTCAATTTCGGAAGTGCATCATAGTGAAGTTGAGCCAGTTTGCGGTGCCATAATTCGCTCAAATGATTGATATTATGGACCAGTACTAGGAGAGGTCTTCCAGTGACCCTATATAGTCCTTCAAATCTCAATCATAATGTGAATTAATCTTTCATATGTGAATCAGTAGGCCAAGTCAAGAATTTACCTTTGACGAAGGAAACCTCCATCCCTTTATCTTCCAATGCAGATATAGATACTAGATTCTTCATTAAACTAGGTACATACATAACATCATGTAGCAAAAATGATACTCCATAATTCAATTGAAATTTTACGGACCCAAAGCCTTTCACGGGATGAGTGGATTTGCCTCCAAGAATGACCTTTAGCTCAGTCTCCCTCTCTACCAGATTAGAGAGGACTTCCTTGTAACCAGAGAAATGATGAGTGGCCCCACTATCAACCAACCAACTATCCCATGAATATAGTGGAGAAGAACTAGTAAGAGCAGAAATAAGAATGTATTTAGATTTATTTACAACATTACTTTCATACCTGGGATCCTTTGACTTCTTTTGACTCTTGAGAAGGACAATGTTATTCATGGTCGCTTGAGGAGTCTCTTCTTATTCTTTCAAATCTTCTATCATAGTTCTTCCTTTGATAGTATTTTGTTCTTCTTGGGACAGTCACGAGAAAAATCACCTTTCTTATGAGAATAGAAGCATTCAACTTGAGATAATTATTTTTCATTTCTTCCTTTTGAGTTTTGAGAAGGAGGCTTCCCCGATGGACCTCCTTTTGTCTTCTTATTCTTGTCATGAACGATATATGCAGAGGGATCTCCCTATTCATGTTTTTGAATCCTTCCTCTTTCTATGATCCTAGATTCTTCTTGTGTGAGCTTCCCAAAATTTCATCAAATGTTAGAAGGACATTTCTATTGCTGATTGTAGTAATGAAGCTTTCCCAAATGGGAGGGAGACCTCTAAGAGTCACAACTACTAGCTCCTTGTCTAACACATTTTCTCCAACCCTTTGCAATTGATCTCTAAGGTGAGAGATCCGAATAATGTAGGATTGGATAGTTTCTCCTTTGTTCATCTTAGTTTCCTTGAGTTGATATTTCAAGGTGATGGTCTCATTCAAATTGTTAATTTCATATATTCCTTCTATCTTGTCATACATATCTTTAGAATTTCTTAAGTTCCCAACGTATGAAAGTAAATGATCTTGTAAACCATCAGCTATAATTTTCTTTGCTTTAGACTCACTTGTCTTTTACCTGTTCTTGAGAGAAGCAAAAACAATTTTTGAAGGCATGGGAATCCTTCCTTAAATGTATTATAGGACATAATTCTTGTTCGTTGTGATTTCCAATATGACTTTCCATGCAACAAAATTTGATGCATCACCCAACTTTTCATGCTCCTTGAAGGTAGAGAATGACATCTTGACCTTGAATAGGAAATCTACTTTTTGAAGGAGAGGGATTCAAATATTGTCTTCTTTTGTGCTTGTCCTTCACCTCAGCTTTGATACCATGTTAAATTTTCTAATTTTTCTATGTTGTATCAGTTACTTTAGCCCAATTTAACTTTTCATTAACAATGCATCTAATTATTAGCAGTATAATAAATCATAAATGTAATTGAAGAAAGAAAAATATATGCAATGACAAAGAAGAAAACAACACAACCATAAGAGATAGTAGATTGGTCCAAGACCAGGGAAAAATCCCACTAGGGGGAACCCCTTTTTAAAGCTTCTTCTTTAGTAGATCACCATAAAAATGAATGTAGTAAAGAGTACAATGAGCACAATACATGTAATTGCAGTGAATAATAACAAATTAGATGTACAGATCTATGTAACAACAGATAGAAATCCAGATCTACCAGATCACTGAATTTGAATGAAGCCAAGATGTCAAATCTTAGATCTGAACTATGGTCACCCTCATCACAACTGACTGCGTGTGATTGAAACTCCTTGGTCACTCTCTTTGTCACTGTATGTGGGTGATTGTAACTATAGGGTCACTCTTATGAGGTTTCAATGTGAGCGACTATGGCATTGAACAAATAAAATTGAAAGTTTCTCCCTTATTGTTGTTGTACAAGTGACCAATATGGCAGGGTCACCCCATTACTGATGTTGTGCGAGTGACTAAGATAGAATGGTCACTACTAGAGCTAAGTTGTGCAACCGACCGGGGACCAAAACCTTTTGATCTCCCTCTAAACCTAGAGTCACTCTCACTAAACTGCCTCTAAGTGAACATAGAGCCAAAGTCACTCTCTTGCCTACTCTGTGCCTATGACCGAGGATCAAAAACTTATGTTTTGTGCTAGAGAATGAGATCCAGAAAAACCAAACTCAGAGTGAACCTTTCGCCTATACTTTTAGACCTTGTGCGAACTCCTTCTGATGTACCTGTGTGAGCCAAGACAAACTAGAAGAGCATAAGAGAGCTTAATGTGTTGAAATGAACTTGAGGTCCCTTCCTTTTATATGATTTCCTAAGTGTTAAATGGTGGTTAACATTAACCCAAGAAAATGCCCATGTGGTTAGGGCCGGCCCATTCCATAATGTATGTATGAATAAAATAACTCAAAACTTAACTTTCATTTAACCAAATTAGGTGTTCTTTAGGTCGATTTTGGTCCTCTCGAAAAGAGGACTTTAATGAAAGAATAAAATTGGTAATCTGAGTTGTCCAATGTGGAATTTGAACCTAGTTGAAAAAATTAACATGAAGTCTTCCTCTCCTTCCCTTAGGGCACATAACATGGTCTTGAAGCATGAAGCCTTCATCCTTGTTCCTTCAAGCTTCCCCACTTCACCGGACTAAGGAGATCTCCTCTTCATAGAGTATGGCATAGTAAAGTAAAAAATTAATCCTTCCTAAGCCATTAATGATTTTTACTCTGACCTCGTAATCAAGCCTCCTTGTTTCAACCCTCTCACAAGCCTATCATGAGTTAATCATTCCATGAACTAGGTAGTGATAGAATAGATTTTTTTCAGACTACTTTCACTTTGTCATGAATGATTTTAATTGGTAGGAGTACCTTCCTAGCATGACAAGGTAATTATAAAAATAGATATCAAGGAGTAATCATAAAGAAACACCTATAGAGAAGAAGCATTAAAGAGAGATATCATGGAGACATGAAGCAGATCATGGACCGAGACAAAAAGAAGACATTGAATGATGACTCAGTGGATTTAGATATTGAAGAAAGGCCCTTTGGAGGTGAAGAAGAATAAAAAAGTGGATCCTTCATGAAGATGAAGCATAGATAATATTTATCATCAAGAATGTAAGATGAAGCAACAAGGAAGACAACTTGGCATTTCCACCTCTTTATGAAGTCCATGTCATCATTTTCAAGTTGTAAATTGTAAAAGTGTCATCATAATAGTCAATATGTGTCCATGTTTCATTCCACGACATAATGTGGAATGTAATGATGTATTCTCAAGAAAATGCCAAAATCTAATGTGTGGAAGTCTAATATATGAAAGGTAACTTAGTCATATATGGACAAAATGTCTTTAGGAGAAATCCAAAAGTCACATGGATAAGTCCAAAGGTCATTTAAAAGTTCAATAGTTGTTTAGAATTTCAAAGCACATATTATAAGTCTAAGAGTCATTAGGGTAGACTGAGTTAAGGGGATACGAAAGGCCATTCCTCTTGTAAAAGCAACCTCATAACTCAATAAAGGGGATTTTGGAGACTTAAGCTTCAAAGAGCTAGTATTTTGGAGGCTTAAGCTTTTGAGAGCTAGTATTTTGGAGTTTTAATCTTTGGAGAGAAAAAGTATTCTTTGGAGAAGTAAGAAGTGACTTAATGTTCCACTATTGGAACCAGTTCCCCATCATTGTAATTGTGTACTTGGATCTTTCACCTAATTGAAACTCAATGAGCCAACACATTTTCATGCATGTATCGTAAATGTATTAGGACTATTCTTGGGATTTTTATAGTATATGTTGTGTTCATATATACTGGATAAATTGAACTATTTTGGTGGTTTTGGTACTCATATTATTGAATGTATTGATTATTCACTTTCGCAATCGTTATCTAAACTATTTTTCTAACAAATCTTTTATGCTCTTATGTGTCTCTGTTAGGTTAGTATGATTACTTCCTTTCAAACACTCACTCTTATCTCTTTCTCATGAAGGTATCATTTTACAGATTATAATCGATGTTTCACAATGTCAACTTACTTTCTTATTCAATGCTTATGTATATAATATCTTATGTTATCCATTGAAACCAAGGAAAACCTTAGTGTTATGGTGGTAGGGGTGATATTAAATGGGGGATCCTACTCCAAATGGTATGAGGTCTAATTGGGACTTCAAATCATGGACCTCCCTGTACATTGGTGCTATCCAACACCGTTAACAAGTCTACAAGATTTCAAGAAGTTACGTGCTTCATGTTAAAATTCAACAAGCATAAGATATATGTGAAAATGAACACATTAACAAGAGAATAGTTCATAAGTTTTTTTTTTCATTCTCACAAGCATGAAGATAAATATAAGAGAAGTGAAAAATCACAATCTAGGAAAATGTTGTAAAAGTATCAATACAATTGGCTTACAATAGTTTCTTTATTAACATATGAAAGTAGATTAAAATTTCTAAAAGAGAACCTTTAACTTAGAAAGGGTGATTCTACTTATAAGTGCAATTTAGGGACCTTAGACCTCTAATTTCTTAGCTCTTCAATTATGCTACATAATTATTTTTTTTAACAAGGTCGGATATTTTTGTATTATAAAAAATAGAAAGAAGACTGAGTCCTGTTACATTTCGAGTGTGAAGGGTCTTTTATGGAGGTGAAAAAGGGGAGTGCAATCCCTACCTCGACATAAGAGACCTTGTTTATAAAATGTTGGAAAAGAAAATACCCATATTGCCGAACAAACTGACCAAGAAGCAAGCAAAATTTGCAGTGCATTTGAGGAAGGAGACATGGAGTTCACCAAAATTGGTTTACAAATTCCTCGGGATAATGACCCTTCTTTTTACTGTATCTTGAGGAAGCTTCACCCTGCTCACTTTGGTTCAAAGAGTTTATATACTCAACTGCATCCTCAATATGCTTACATTTATCCTTCAACGCTTCAATCTCAGCTCTCTAGTTCTCGATTTCAGTTTGCTTATAGTTATTCACACTCTTCATCTCAGAACGGAGGTCATTGAGTGTTTGAATAAAGCGACCAATCGTGAAACGCTTAGCACGACACAAAGCACAACTATCATTTTTCTCCACTTTTTCTAATGGATTACAAGACATCTTGATTGGCTTGTCAACTGTATTACTCTTCTGATCTCTGTTCTTATGCTGGGAGCTACCGTGCTTGCTGGAGTGAAAGCCTACAAGAATATTGTTATGAACTCTCTTTTTCCTTTTTAAAAAAGTCCTTTTGATATAATTGTAGGATTAGATTCTCTTTCTGATGCTGAAAGCTATTTGGGTCTGCTTATGAAAGATTGGAAGATGAGAGGTGGGAGTCCCGGGCCTGTTGGACTGGGACTTCCAAGAGAAAGAAAAATTGAGAGAGCTAGAGAGGTTTGGGGAGAGAGACCAGTGACCAGACACGAAGATTCCTATGAAATATTGAAACGGACCAAGAATGCAGCTAAGAAGGAAATTGGAGGAGGGATACGGAGAAGGAATAACACACTAAATTAGCAAAAAGGGAATCGAACTTCATTTCAATAGAGAATGATTCTGATCAAAGGGGTCAGTATTAATGACCTTAAAAGAAAGGATTAGAGGCCAAAAGAGAAGAGACAGAACCTCTAAAAGAAGGAACCTGTACACTCTTAACACAATGGTGATTCTGCAGGAAGAATCGGCTTTCTAAACATGATGATTTCTATAAACTACTAGCTTACCTCTATTCGGCTCCTGTGCGTTGGGATTGCTACAGAGAATGTTGATCACTATTAGCTCACCTCCCTTTTGAGCCTAAAAACCTGAGCACTCTTTTTTACTTGAGAAGCGATGATCTCTCCCTTTAGTTGCGCGATGATGATACTAATGGATGTTCCTAAACTTGGGATGATTTTTATAGGCTTGATTTAGCTTTCTAGGCTCGTGATTCTTCTCTGCCTTCTCTGAAGTAATCCCCTGAAGACTGCGCTTGCCCGACTTTCTGTTCAAATAAATATGGGTATTACCTTGATTGATATGACCTGTATAAGCTATGTTCTGATCCTGGAGGTGGTTTCTTTTCTGGAGCAGATCACGAAGCCTTTGATTCTTCATAATGAGTATTTTCCTCTCTGCACGAGAAGTATTAGCTAAGATATTACATCCATAAAAGTGTAGGAGGATCTCCTATTGTTTATTCGTATGAGGAAGCTTTGCTTCTTTGAAATTGATGTGTTTGGTTATGCTTTGAACCTCATACCAATCCTCTTGCAGAGACAAATTATGGGATTTCTTTTTCATAAGTATCTTGGATTTCTTTCACTATCCCAACCCTCCTATCCATTACCTTGTTGGTGAGTGAATCAACCTTTTGATTATGATTCCTTAGAACATGTTTAAAAGCAACATTTCCCAGAGTTTTTAAGGTCTCTAAAATTCTTTGCCTGATTTTATTTAAAGCTTGATTTTTAAATTATCTCTCCCACTTCCATAGCAGCAATTATAATTGCTGAGTCTCAAATTATGATTGGATCTTCAACCTGGAGTCTTTTGAGGATACTGGAGCCCATAATCAAACTGTAGGCCTTCTTCCTATTCTTTTTCATAGTCCCAAGCTCCCATTCATATGTAGCAATTGTCTCACCATTCGGATCAGTAATTAACCTGCCTGCCCCTACTCTTCCAAGGTTATTCTTCGAAGCTCCATCGAAGAAAAGAGTGTGTTTTCTTTGATTGTTGGTCCAGTCCTCTATCTCCTTTTCATTTCCACGAAGTTTCCACTCTCTAGTTTTCCCTCCTATCTTCTTTAAAAAATGTATCTTAGCGAGCCTTCAATGAGGGCTTTGCTATACCAAACCTTTTCTTCTTGTTGCTAGTTGTTTTGATCCATGATTAGTGCACCATTTGTGCTTATCATGTCTAAAATTTGCCCCCAATTTTTGGCTAAAATGGACCCAAAATTTGGCTGTTGACCTTTAAAAATGCACTTGTTCCTAGCTAACCAAATATGCCTACAAAGAGTGGAAGGAAGGCACTTCCAGATTTGAATTATGGAAGCTCTTTTTTCTTGACATATGAATAGCTTTGCACCCAATTTTTTTTTAAGTTTATCAATTGCTCAATTGTGTCAATGTTCATATCAAGAGGATTGATGAGTTGCTTCTAGTAATGCTTTGCAACAATGCAATTCAAGAAGAGGTGTTGAATTCTTTCTTCGTCTTTTTGACACAAGACACAAATAGAGGGGCCATGAAAACCTTTCTTCCTTAAATTTTTTGTCGTAAGGATCTTTCCTTTTAAAAGAATCCAGGTGAAAAATTTAATTTTGGGGAGACATTCATTCTTCCAAACAACTAACCAAAGATTCCAATTTTTGTGATTTAATTGTGAAATTGCCTCCGCTTGGGTCCCAAATATAACTGTCCTAACTCCTTTTATTTATGGGAGTAGCTCCTGCAAGAAGAAGCTTTATATCTTCCCACTGATTTTTTAGTCTATTTGGGAGAGAATGAATTCTCTAAGCAAACCATCTATTTTGTTCCTAGTGAGAGATGGAATATAAAGAGGTTGTGACTTTCTCATCCATCCACTCTTTCAGATCTCTTAAATTTTGATGTTGGTTCAAGGGTGTTGCTCCCATTCATCTGTTGTTCCAAGTAGAGGCGTCTTTCCCTTTTCCCGAATTCTTAGAGATATGGTCTCTAATTTGAGAATGATTTTCTTCATGAGTTTCCAAATTTGGGTGCAAGGGCAGTCTGGAATAATTTCTCTAAGCATCTTTGACCGCTGACAATTAAGATATTTCTTTGAGAGAGCTTCACCCACCATTGGTCCTTCCCATTTAACATTCGCCAGACAAGCTTGATACCAAGGGCCTTGTTTGCCAAACCTGGAATCCTAATAGATATACCTCCTTTTTCGAAAGGGAGAGTCACTTGATCCCATCGAACAAGACTGAATTTTTTTTAATATTGTTTTCCTCATTGCCAAAGGAAGCCTCTAGTGATTAGCTCCATTTGTTTGTAAATGCTTGCCAGGGCCAAAATTAAAGCATACTAATAAATTGGCAAGGCTGAGAGGAGAGCTTTAATTAAAATTGTTTTTCCTACTAGATTTAGCCACGTCATTCCCCAACTTTGAATTTTCCCCTTCATTTTTTCAATTTGCTTGTTCCATACCTCTGGCTTAACCATTTCTTTTGCTATTGGTAAGCCAATATAAGTAAAATTACACCATTTTAACTAAACTACGATATCCATAATTTGAGAGATCCTCTACATTATATTTATTCGCACATTCCAAGTGTAAATTCTGCATTTTTTTATTATTTAGAAGGCCTCCTGAGACATCGAGAAAATCATCAAGAAATTTTTTGAACCATCTGGCTATGATACTAGAGGCTCCTCTAATAAGAAGAGTGTCGCCAACAAAGAGCGAGTGGTTTATTTCTTTAACCCACGGGCTATTCTAATGCCTGTAATTTTCCTTTTTTACCTTTGAATTTCACGCTAAATACTCAACGTTTCTACCATCAAGATAAAGAGGAACGGGGAAAGCGGGCACCCTTGCCTCAAACCTCTAGTGCTTCGAAAATATCTGCTTGGCCTACCATTGATCAACGGAGCAATCCAAGGATTGAAAATGCAAGCCATAATAATATCAATGAACTTGGGAGAGATGCTGAACTTTTGAAGAGTGGCAGCAAGGAAATTATGGTTCACTCTGTCGAAAGCATTGGCCATGTCCAGCTTTATAAACATGCCTTTTTCCTTACTTTGGATGCTGCTATGGATGGCTTCCTGAACCAATATTACATTGTCTGTTATTTGTCTTTTTAGGACAAAGCCACATTGGTTTTTTTAAATGATAGTAAGCAGAATTATTTTCAGTCTATTTGCCAAAATTTTTGTAATGATTTTGTAAGAGGAATTGCATAAAGAGATTTGCCTGTATCTATCAAAAGAGATCAGATTTGGTTCTTTCGAGATGAGAGCCAAATGGGATGCTTTGGTGTTTTCTCCCACTTTACTTTTTTTGAAAACGTTTTTGAACATCCTTACTAAATCTTTTTTGATACTAGCCCAATGGTTCTTGTAGAAAGTGATGGTGAACCCATTAGGTCCAGGAGCTTTTTCTGGGTGCATGCTCCAAATTGCCTCTCTAATTTCCTCCTTTGTGACCTCTTTCTCCAACTCTCTATTTTGCTGTTCATTTATTTTGTTGTTGATTTGCTAAGGAACTCTTTGCTGTGCACTTGCTAATCCCCTGCTGAAAGGAGGTTTTTGTAATAATTATGAGCTGCCTTTTTTTATTTCCCCCATTTCCTTTATTTCCTATCCTTCAACTTGAATTTTATCAATTTGGTTGCCCACTCTTCTTATCTTTAAGTTGTTGTGGAAAAAAGGGGTGTTTTTATCCCCCACTTTAAGCCATAAGCATCTTGAATTTTTCCTAATTTCCTCCTCCTCTTGCTTGTTTTGCTTGTAAAGGTCCAAGAATATTTCTTTTTCAAAGGCATGCTCTTGCTCGGTATTTTGCGGATTTTCTTTCTCCTTGCTCCAATTTTCAATTTTCTTTTGCAGCTTTATTTTTTTATTTTTTTCCTTGAGAGTGTTTCCTTTTGCCGAAGCTTGTAGGACTGATCTTAAATTTTTTAGTTTAGTTTCCCATACGTAATGGGGGGAGCCTAAAATAAAGGTTTCCCATCTTTCCTTTACTAGCTTACCAAAACATTCCTTGTTGTTGCAAAGTTTGTTGTATTTGAAAGGAATCAGGCCGAGATTCTGTAGCCTATCCAAGATCAGTAGCATCGGCTTATGGTCAGAGGCTAAAGCGTGCACTATTTTACTTTTGATGGTTGGGAAGGTTGCTGCTATATTCTCTTGAATCAAAATTCTATCTAGTCTTTCCTTTATATTATGTGCTCCTGATCTTTTATTACTCCAGGTAAATTTTCCATTGCTTGGAGGGATGTCAAGGTGTTTGTGCACTTCTATGATGTCTTCCAGGGCTGCTCTTGAGGGGTCACTGAAGTAATTGCCTCCTAGCTTCTCATCTATATGACGAACCAAATTTAAATCCCCTCCTATAACTAGATTTCTCCTTGGACCTTCTTGTGCTTCTTCTTTTACTGATTCCCAGCACATAGTTTTATCTTTGTAGTGGTTTGGAGAGTATATATTTATAATGGTATACTCTTCGTTCGTTTTCTTATTTTTGAGAACTATCCTAACCGAATAATTATTGGGTTTTTGATTGACAAGTTCCCATTTCCACTTGTTCCATAACATGCAGATACTACCTGATGCTCCAATGGAGTCCATAGTTGTTCCTTCAAAAACGTTTTGAGTCTTAATCAATTTTTGAACCTCTTGGTTGTTGACTTTGGTCTCTTGGATCATAAAAATGTCTGGCTATTCCTATTTTATTATGTCTCATGCTGCGTTGGTTTTGAAAGAAGAGGCCAGACCCCTACAATTCCAAGAGACCAAAATCATTATTTACTCGAATTGTGGTGAGTTTCGCCCTTTTGATTTTGCTGATTTTTCCCCACTTCCCTTTTGTTTTCCAAGGAAGGAGTCCATTGGATGTTGGGTGTCGATGGCCATTTCTTTTGTTGTTGCTTCATCTCTTATTTCTTTGTTGGATTTTCTTCCTGCTTTTTTCGGCTGATCTCACACATGGGTGCTTTCTTTGACTTTGTTTCTTGTTAGAATTCATTCAATGGTGGATGGGGGGGAGGATAAGCTCTGGGTGGGAGAAGAGATGATATCTAATGCATTGAATTGGCTAGGGGAATGAGGGGATGGCAGGTCTTCCCCAAGAATTTCAAATGGGTTTGGGATCGGGTTTACTGGAGGGTCCTCGATGATAGGAGGGATAGAAGATGGAGCTAAGGTTTCGAAGGGTTGAAAGGGGTTCAGAGCATCTTGTTTATTATGGGGCTTTTTTTGTTTTACTTGTTCCCAAGTATCTTCTTGTGTCTCAACATTCTCAGAATTCTCTACTTCTTTAATTTGCTACACCTATTTGCAAAATGACCGTATTCATGGCATACCTTTCATTTGAAAGGGATTTGTTCATAGTCCAGTTGTTGGATGTGAGTCCATTGGTCCACCTTGATTTTTATTGCCTTCGGAAGCCCTTTCCCCAAGTCTACTTCCACGCAGATTCGAGCACAGGCATGCCTATTTTCTTTTGGCTCACATTTGTCTATATACTTGCCAACCACATTTTCAATAGCTTTCACGAAATCATTGCCCCAACAGTGGAGGGGAAGGTGTGGAAATCTGACCCACACCAGCACAGAGCTTAGAATTTCTATCTCTGGGTCAAAATCTAAACACCATCTGTTTATATACAAGCCTCTAGAGTCCATAAAGTAAGGACCATTTCTAAATATTAGATTCCTATCTTCTTTGGTTTCGAATAGGAATGTGAAATATCCCCTTCCACAAAACCTTATAGCTATTTTCCCTTGTATATTGGCACTCCAGTTTCTCTCCACCCATTTTGAACCACTCTGGGGGAGGGCCAAAACCCTGTAAATTGTCCTACCAATTCACATTCAGCTAAAGAAATAACAACTTTCCTGGGTAGAGTTAGGGGTAAAGAAATCACTTGTATGTCTGCCAACTTATTAACAAATTTTCTATTAGTTGGCCTAGCTTTTGGAGCTTCGTTTTATGCTATTAAAGCAACAAATTCTACTTCTTGTTCATTTATTCCATGATGAGAGGAAGAGTCTCTCCCTGTAGAGAGGGGCAAGGTGGAGGAAAACTAAGCAGCAAGAGGTTGCCGAGAGAAGGGAAAAGAAAGGGAAGCTGCCCAGGGAGAGGAGAACCATCAGGGAGGGGCCGAGACTGAGCTTAAGGAAGCCCAGTAGTAGGGGGATGCCAAGTAGGAAGGCTCTGGGAGGCAGTGAAGGCAGTTATATCAACCCAGTATGCGCGCTCTCAGCGAACGAAAAAATGATGTGAAGAACATTATCCCAAGGAAGGAGCCACCGAAGAATCCATTATGCTATGCAATTATTAAACTTATAGTTCTTAAGCTATTACAAGCATTACCTTATCCTCATATTGATTATTCAAAATAATTGTGAAAATAATTATTCAAAAATGCAATCTATGTGTGTTCATAAATAGAATCTAAATGATAAACATTAAATCTTGATACAATTACTCCTATTCCTTGAATTTCAAATTTCTTACTCTTGATCTCATACTTCTAAGACATTGATTCTCAAGCATTATGGGGGAAATGAAAAGAGTAGAAGGATTGGCATGTATCCCTTCATCCACTCCCATGGGAAAAGCTCACACTAAAGCTATGTCAAAGAAGGATTCGTCTTCAAATGGTGACAAACTACATTTGGGGATAGAGAAACATGGTCATTTTACACTTACGAAGGTGTATCGAATTGCAATAGGACCCCAATGAGTTGAGAATCAAAACATATGACGTGGATTCAGTTGGGTTTCTAGCAGCACAAAATTTCAAAATTCCTATGGTTAATTGCATGGAGGTGACTATTAATTTGGGACAAGATCATAAGGAGAGGATTTGAAGAACCCTCTTTTTGTTTCCTTTTCAAGGAAGCACAAGAAATAATCAAACATATTTTAATCTCTTGCACTTTTGCCACTAAGGTTTGGGAACTCTTCATACAATGTTTTGGTCATTCGATTTTGAATTTTTAAGACATGCTTTCTACATTTAACCAATGGAATACTATTTAGTTCAAGAAAATTATAGTCAAAAGAGCTTGAAATCTAATATTTAGTTTTATTTTGTGGAATCTATGGAAAGAACATAATAATATAATTTTTAGACAATAGCAAAAAACAATGGACATACTCAAAAAAATTATTCTTCCAAACCTATGAGAAACTATATTAATATAATTTTTAGACAATAGCAAAAAACAATGGACATACTCAAAAAAATTATTCTTCCAAACCTATGAGAAACTATATTATCATTGCATGGACAGTGAGGTATTGGGATGCAGATGCTATGAAAATAGGAATATTAAGATAGCTACAATTGGAAAGTACAATTACCACTGCTAATGCATTAAATAAGGTACATTCAGTTGTAAAACTAAATAGAAATTATGATTCACCCCCAATAAACTTCATCAAGTTGAGTATTGAAGGAGCATCAAAAGGGAACCTGGGGCCGACATGTTTTGGGGGTATATTGCAAGACCATAGCTGATGCAGGAGCATTCACCCAAAGGAAAATCATTGCAAATAGTAGAGATAGGGGGTCATGCATTTTAGGACTTAGTTTTCCTAAGTATCAAGTTAAGGCAATATTTAGGCCTTTAAGTGTGATTTAATTAGATAATGGGAGGATATGTAAATTCTCTCAAAATAAATAAATGAGAACATGAGTGGTAGAATTCAAATCCAACTCTCTAGGAGCAAGAGGGAGATTCTAGGAATTAATTAGAGTAGATATGGACCATTGAGCTGATAAGGAGACTTTCTGGCTTTAAAACAGAGGAAAAGGATGGAGTGGATAAAGTCTACCACATATGTATGCATGTAGCAAGCTTTAGGGTTTTATTTGAGTGATTTAAGGAAAGGATGGGATCATTAACCCAATACAAGTTTCCGTATAAGCATATGTTAGCCTATGGGTAGAAAGGAGGCCACTAAGGTTGAGAATCCAACATGTGTGAGACCGAGGTGTCTTTCATATAACCTATTCTTCTACATTAATATATATTCAGAGTTTATTTCTGACTATGTCAGAATGTATGGAATGCATGCTTTAAGTGTTGATTAATTATAGTTTGAACTCGTAGGTTTTGTTACAGGAGACTGCAGGCAGAGTTCAAAGGACACACATAGGAGAATAACGAATCCAAGGGAGTCGTAATGGATTATTGAATCCACTGGGAGGATGAAGAATTTCTTTGAAGTGATAGAAATCAAGGGAGTATGAGGAATTGAGCCAGAAGAGAGTGGTGCAATAGAAACAGTGAGGACCAGAACCCTTTGAAAACTTGAACTATGCATAAGATTGAAGAAAATGAGGAAAAAAACTAAGTAAAGGGATATACAACGAAGCGCGAAGAGTTAGCGCTCAGCTGCCATTCGATTTGGAAGATCCACAGTTGAGATTGAATCACAAGGAATGTGTGTGATTAATCATGGACCATTGGATCGTGGCTAGATCAATGGTCACGATTAAATCGCATATCGGCGATCGGAGGCACCAAAGGTCAATAGTGTTGGAATGTTGCGATATCGCCAATAGCAATATATCGGTGATCAGGAATTGACAGGAGTCGCAGTGGAAGCATTGTGGAGTGATAAGTTGTGGACCTGACACCAACTATGAATGCGAATATATATAATTTGAAATTCGTTATAAGGTTTCAGAGTGGGAATTCCTCTGTATTCCCAAATATTTAATATTTCCGATAGTTATATGGCCATGCCTTTTAATGCTAAATCATATGTTAATCAATCTGATAGTTGAAGATCGGAGTCAGGAGGGGTGATGGTGCATATGTGTTGAGACTGTGGAAATTCTGATAGCCGATAGCGATTGTGATAGAGGTTTTAGCCTCGAAATATGTGCCGATGCCATACTTAAAGTAGAGAGGTACGTTTTAAGAGTGGTTTCCTTTGTAAATGGGTTTCAATAGGAAATAGTGTGAATGAAGGATTTTTAAATTCTGATAGAAGGATTATGAATGAAGACTTTAATAAAGTCTAGTTAAAGGTTCTGAAAGGAAGATTTGAGATAGCCTGTAATAAAAGAAGGCTTATAAGGTTGATTATAGTCCTGATAGAGGGTTACAATGGGGTGAATGAAGTTCCATTATAAGGAACTATGTAAGAGGGCCACTTGACCATTTATGGTCTATAGATTTGACTCCTTCATTGAGTGAAATATCCTCGGATAGTTGTAGATGCATCATCATTGTGTTGAATGCATATTGTGGGTATATGTGTGGGTGGTATACCCTGCACCATTAGTGGTATCAGAGCATATTTGTAATCTGTAAGAGGGAACTTTGAAGTTTTAGAAGACTGTAGCATTCCAGAAGAGGCTTGGAATAGAACCAACTGAAGGACAATTCATTCAAGTGTAGAAGAATGGGTGAAACAAGATCATGCTGAGATCTTGAAGGTATGTTCTGTTTCTAATTAAGAATGTGTGTTTTTATACTAATTCACACGTGACAACAAGAGAAGCTATGAGAAAAGAACCAAATGTGTTCTTGAAGGAAGAGTAAGGAGAATACTCTAAGAGAAGAAGTGGCAGTGAACCTGAAGAATCCAATGAGAAATTGGACAGAGAGGACAACTAAAGTGCTCTTAAGAGAGAGTGAGAGATTGCAGAAGCCTAGAAGGAGCAAAGGTGTTGCTCAAGGGGAGGTTCCAGATAGAGGACCCATGCTTACCAAAAGACTGAGCGAGGAGAGCTTAGTGAGGTAATATTGCAACCAGGAGGACTAGCTGTTACAGAGGCTTGTTGCAAAGGAGCTCATGAAGAAAGAAGAGAAGAAGATGACTACTGATAGCCATAACAGAGGTTCAGAGAAAAGCTAGAGTAGAGGATATAAGAAGGAGGATGCCAAAGAAAATGGCAATAGGATGAGTCAAGAAGAAATTGAAAAAGAGATTGTTGGATTAAAATAACAACTCAATGCATTAAGGATAATGCTTGAGGAAAGCTAGAGACTAGGTTGGGTCTTGAGGAAGAAGCCAGTGGAATGGCATGAGATGCAGAGAAGCCTACAAAAAATGCAAGTGACGTGGATAAAGGAAAAACTCAAGGAAGTTGAGTTAGAAATGGAAGAATCCATTAGTAAATCAGAACAAGGAGAATTTTTGGGAGAAAGTGAAGATGGAGACTTGAAGATTGAAGCTTCAAGTGAGACCAAAAGGTCTGATGATTTTAAATTCGACAATTTGTGTATGTTTGCAGGTGAAGGACAATTGGTTGATGTTATCATGAAGAAGAAAGAAGACTAGCACAGTCTAAATTCTATTCTAAAAAAGGATGAGATAGATAGATCTCATATCTAGCTGGAGAAAGATATCAATCAACCAAGTGAAGGGCTTGAAGAGATTGAAGAAGAGACTATCAAATAATTTCTGAATCGTATGAATGATTTAGAACAATAAGAAGATATGATGGCTAAACCATCAAGTGAGACCATAGGGTCTTATATTTTTAAAACAGATAGTTTGTGTATGATGGCAAATATTGCAAAAGAAAAGAAGCCATTTGAAGATATCTTTAGAGAAGATAAATAGCAAGGCACTAAAGGTGAACTTGAGGAAGAGACTATGTTAGCTGAAAACATAGTAAAGGATCATCAATTCACTATGATGATAGGCACAATGGAGATAGCCATGGAAACTGTTGAGACATACAATAGGGAAGAAGGACATCTGCTAAAAGATGTTAAGAAGGAGGAACCCTATGCAAAGGATTTAACCTTGGGAAAAGGAACACTAACAAAAGATTGTTTTGAAGAGGATGGATAGTCTTTTGAAGACGTCGAAAGTCTGGAGGAGTACTCTAGGAGAACAAAGTATGATGGAGAAGACCTCTTGAATGAGGGAAGTAGTGATTTGCTACAACAGAAAGACCTTGAGAGTACAAGGGTCAAAGGAAGACAATGTTTTAATACTGTAACACAACATGTGAAGGATGAATCTGGAAGAAGAAAGCATTGTGATGAAGTGCTTGCTAAGTCTGAAGAGGATATTAAACTGCTGGAGAAATTGATGAGAGAACCTGATAGTAGAACAGAAGTTGTAGTTACAGTTTCTAAAGAAGAAGATGTGTCTCAAGTAGCCATGGAGACAGGAAGATGTAATAATTTGTTTGCAGGTTCATTAAAAAGCATGAATGAGTATGAATATGTGATCAGAGAGATTGACAGAGATTGTTTGAAGATGGTAAAAAGGCAGTGGGAATCAAACAATTTCAAAGTGAAGATAACCAACAGCAGGTTAAAGGAGAAGAAGTTCACTACTGTGAGCCCAAGCAGGAAGACATCATTAGAACAGATGGTGTGGAAGGGAGACTAACTGACAGTCTCATGAATTCTACTGAGAATTCGAATCATCATAATGATGTGTTGACAGAGGAGAAGGAGAAAATAGAGCAGCAAAATAAATTATTGCCAAAGGGAGATAAGGCACAACAGCCTTATGTTTTTTATTTTAACAAGTGTTTTGAGTGTGCAGGTTTTGTTGCAAATGCTGGAGGAGATTTGGCACAAGTGAATAGCCAAATAAAAGTGAAAGAAGAGAATTTTATGGAAAAATTTAATCCATGGAATAGAGAAGTTAATTTGCTGGAGAAAATGCTAAACAATCATGATTTAATCATGAAAGCTGGTAAGGATGATAGGGAGGTAGCAAACAAAGCAAGTAAACCAAAGAATGAAGCAAGTAAAGCGAAAATGGCAGCAAGCCAAGCAACAGTCAGCATAGCAAGCAAGGAAAAAGTGGAGGGAAAGTCTAAAGCAAGGTCTACAATGGCAGCAAGCAAATCCAGCATAGAAGACAACAGCAACAACCTATAACAAAGAAATATGAAGCAGAATATGGACCAGCCCAAAGATATGCTGGACATAGAAATTGAAGAAATGTGGCAGCTGATGATGAAGTGGTCCAAATGGAGGAAATTGGTAGTGACAACAAGCAAGATCAATCAGAAGTTGAATCTGATTGACAAGAAGAAGAAGACAACATACATACAACAAAAACAAAGGTACAAAGCATCTAGACAGCTACAGAAAAAATTGTGGGATCCAAGAAGACCAAGACCAGAAGAAACATGATCAGGAGATCATGAATATTTTCTACTTTGGGAGTCTGACGCAAGGGAATTCACCCAAAGCAAGATCATTGTAAATAGTAGACATAGGGGGTCATACATTTTAGGACTTAGTTTTCCTAAGTATCAAGTTAAGGCAATATATAGGCCTTTAAGTGTGATTTAATTAGATAATTGGAGGATATGTAAATGCTCTCAAAATAAATAAATGAGAAGATGAGTGGTAGAATTCAAATCCAACTCTCTAGGAGCAAGAGAAAGATTAGGAATTAATTAGAGTAGATATGGACCGTTGAGCTGATAAGGGGACTTTTCTGCTTTAAAACAGAGGAAAAGGATGGAGTGGATAAAGTCTGCCACATATGTATGCATGTAGCAAGCTTTAGGGCTTTATTTGAGTGATTTAAGGAAGTGATGGGATCAGTAATCCAATCCAAGTCTCCATATAAGCATATGTAATCCTATGGGCAGAAAGGAGGCCACTAAGGTTGAGAATCCGACCCTTGTGAAACCGAGGTGTCTCTGATCTAACCTGTGCTTTTACATTAATATATATTTAGAGTTTATTTCTGACTATGTCAGAATGTATGGAATGCATGTTTTAAGTGTTGATTAATTATAGTTTGAACTCATAGGTTCTGTTACAGGACACTGTAGGTAGAGTTGAGCCAGAAGAGAGTGGCGCAGTAGAAACAGTGAGGACCAGAACCCTTTGGAAACACGAACTATGCAGAATATTGAAGAAAATGGGGGAAAAAACTAAGTAAAGGGACAGACAGAGAAGGTTGAAGAGTAAGCGCTCAGCCGCCATTGGATTTGGAAGATCCATGGTTGAGATTGAATCGCAATCAAGTCTTGAAGAATCGCAAGGAATATGCGTGATTAATCGTGGATCATTGGATCATGGCCCTATCAACGGTCATGATTAAATCGCATATCGGCGATTGGAGGCGCTAAGGGTCAGCAGTTTAGGAATGTTACGATATCGCCGATATCGATATATCGATGATCAAAGGTTTGGAGATCGAGAATTGATGGGAGTCGCAATGGAAGCGTTGTGGAGTGATAAGTTGTGGACCCAACGCCAACTATGAATGCGAATATATATAATTTGGAATCTGTTATAAGGTTTCATAGTGGGAATTCCTTTGTATTCTCAAATATTTAATATTTCCAATAGTTATATGGTGTAGGCATTTTAACGCTAAAGCATATGTTAACTGATCCGATAGTCGGAGATCGAAGTGGGGAGGGGTGATGGTGCATATGTGTTAAGATTGTTGAAATTCTGATAGCTGATAGTGATTGCAATAGAGGTTTTAGCGTCGAAATATGTGTTGATGCCATACTTAAAGTAGAGAGGTATGTTTTAGGAGCGGTTTCCTTTGTAAATGGGTTTCAATAGGAAATAGCACGAATGAAGGATTTTTAAATTTTGATAGAAGGATTATGAGTGAAGACTTTAATAATGTCTAGTTAAAGGTCCCGAAAGGAAGATTTGAGACAGCTTGTAATAAAAGAAGGCTTATAAGGTTGATTATAGTTCTAATAGAAGGTTACAGTGGGGTGATTAAAATTCCATTATAAGGAACTATGTAAGAGGGCCACTTGACCATTTATGGTATATATATTTGACGCCTTTGTTGAGTTAAATATCCTGGGACAATTGTAGATGCATCATCATTGTGTTGAATGCATACTGTGGGTATATGTGCAGGTGGTATACCCTACACCAATAACTCAGACCATATAAGATTATTTCTAGTTGATTGTGGTATTGCAATAGATAAAATCTCAGAGTTCTTAGTGGTGGAGAGAGCATTACACATTGCAACTCGTTTAGGGTTTAATTTGATACAACTACATGGCGAATCTCTTTTGGTGATATTGTATGTTCATCAACTCTTAGATGGTGAGAAAATATACAAAACCGTACATAGTTTGAGGTTAGAGAAGGTAGTCACTAATATTGTGAAGTGTCTACAATATTTTGACTACGCTCTGGTCAATCACATGAGACATAAGGGAAATGAAGGGGTAGAATACCCAAATAATTTGGGCTGCCATATGTGGGGTCTGGACATGGACGTGGCATGGCTAATTCTAGCCTGGGACGTGGAGAATCACAAAATCAAGACATTTCTAAAAGATACCAAAAGAAGTGGAGAATCCTTCATCGGGGTGTTAACCACCACATCAACAAACATCACGTCATCGACTGATCTAGAGAATGTGAAATCTTATTGCCAAGTGTTCCTCCACCAGTGTAACATGTAAGAAAGGAAATTTAAGAATGGTGATATATGATTTAGTGGCTCTCCCTACTCCAAGTGCGAAGGTGTTGCGATACAATGAGTGTTATTTCCAGTTTGATTTTTATGGATCGACTTTGGTTTTCTTAGTCTTCGGAAGTATTACCTTAATTTCTATGACAGGATAAAACTTGAGAGAGGAGTAAGTATGCCTACAAGCCACTAATGGCTCCTTGCAATGCATAGATATTTTTTTCTTAAGTTGTGTGCCACATTACACACTTGTCCTACTTTGTTCCTTCCTTGGTAACGTAATGGTCCTTCAACGACATGCAACATCTCTTCTTCATGTGATTATAAATGGCATGGGTCATGCAATGGGCGATGCTAATACATAATATTTTGCAGTGAGGTTTGTAACATTGTAAGGTCTCTGTTTTTGTGTCATTCTTTCATGCTTAGCATGACCTATTTGGTGAGTTGATAGTCATTCTTCCATTTTTTATGGAGAGAAGGTTCTGAGAATAGATAATCCATCTATTTTTAAAGGTTTTGTAGTCAATGTTTCTCATTCTATTCTTTCATAGTGTAGCATCCGAGACGCTCTTTGAACCGATGGTGGTGCTACCCTCATTGGTGCTTTAGGGTCTTGATTTCCTTGTATATCTTTCAACTACCTAATGTTGGTGTGTGGGGTCTAGTACCTAGGTAATTTTTCCATATGGTTTTAATGGTGCCTCTTTATTTGTTTCTCTAAAATTACTAAGGGGTTTAATTTGTCTCCCAAGATTTCGATTTCAAGAGTCTTGTCTTCTATTCATGTCTACATATGACTTGTTGTTGACATGGTATAACACAAGTTTCAAATTATTTGGCCTTGCCATAAGTATCATCCCTCGCATCGTTGTTTCTCTTTGCTTCCCTTTCTAGGTTATGACACTCACCGACCTCAAAGTTTCTAGGTAGTTGAGAGTGTGTTCAGTCCTCCCAGTTGTGTCATTTTCAACCCCATTTGAATTAGTGGTGAAAATAATACTTGGAGGGTATGGGTTTTCTCCATCTTTGTGCATTTCTTGTTATTCTGATGATATAGACTTTTCTTGAAATACCTCTCATCTTTTCTTTGTCAATTTAGTTTTGAGTCTATTTCAAAGCCCTTATGGAAATATTGCAGTGACTTTACATTGTCCTTTCAGTGCACCTCTCCAACTAACTATGCCACCTCGAAAGAGAATGAAAATTCATAGGGAGAGGCTTTAGCAGTGGTTCTAGTTCTAATTCTAGTTGTTTGTTTAGGTGAAACACTATGGAAACTGTGTTTGACATAATCCCTTTGGAATTTAGAAGGGATATTCAACAACTTGAGACACAGGAATTTGGAGGGAAATCTTAGTTTTAAAATTTCGAAGTAGGTAATTCATAATTTAATTGGATTCTAAACCTTAGCAAATTCCGTAAGTGAAAATTGCATTTTATACATTCTGTTGGAGGCTACCAACAATTTTTTTCTCTGCTTCATTTGGTCGTCTGAGACAAATAGGTGGAACACTAAAGGATATTTGAAGGATAAGTGGATTTTAAAGGCCTTCTCAGAAGCATATAGTTTGTTTAGATGATGTTATAATACATCTACAAAGGGTGGAGAAGTACATTATGTCAAATTCAGATGCAGATTGAGGGAATGCCTCTAACTCTCCAACATTCATCAATGCTCCATAGGTCAACATTGCACCACTTGTTCCATTGGTCAACCTTTCACCATATATTCCCACTATTCCTTCAGCAAATGGGGCTCCTCCATCCCCAGTAGTTATCACTGACTAGAGGTATCAATTCTCTAGTTGCCAGTACTTTTGGTTGTTCTCAGGTTTCTTGTGAAATTTTGGCTTGACGGCTTACCAGTATCCTCATGGTGAATTTGAAAGACTCTCTACTTCCCTTTATGGGTTTTCCTTGGTTATTTTGGGCTCTCTATGTGAGATTTTGTTTGTTTCCTTTTGTACCCAGTGACTTGTTCCTATGATTCACATATTTTCTTGGAATTGTTAGAGTAACATATATTTTGATGTTATTAAAGGAAAATATATTCAAGCTCTGTGAGCATAAATGTCCTCCAGTAGGTTACACATGACTCAGACTAAAAATTTTGTAAACCTTCAAATGATGCCAGTTATATTGATATACTCTCTATAAACACTTTTTGATTAATGAAATCTTTTTTGCCGATTTACAACAAAAAAAAAGACATTCAGCATGGTTTCTGTTGATATTTAAAATGTTCCTTTGATAAGAACAATAGTAAACATATAATGGGGGCTTAAAACCTCCCCTCTTCCGGCTTAAAACCTCCCCTCTTCCAGCTTAAAATGGAAGAATTCAAAACTAAAAGAGGTATTCATCAATATCAAATATATTCTTTAAAATCTTGTTGTTACGAAACGATTTTAAAATTTTGACATAATTCTCTTGTTGTTACCAAACAATTCTAAAAGTTTGCACTTTTAAAATTCTGATATAAATTTAGAGAGAGCTAGTTAATGAAAGCGAGAGTATTGAATACAACCTTGTATAACTAAACTAAAAACTATATCCAAAAGAAAAATAAGACATAAATTAGTCTTCTATGTGGAGAATATTTAAAAATGTATAAGGATGTAAAATAGTAAAGCCTAAATTCCATATTTAATATTACGTTGTATATTTAAATGTTAAAGTTGATCATAGTTTTTAAAAGTCATCGATAGGAAAGGAAAATATATTTGAACTTAATAGGAAAATATCCATAATCTAAATAAATATGGTAAGAAGTAAATTATTTTTATTATATTAAGATACATTATAAATATTTGAATGGAGGTTTTTGTGAATAGAATTATTTAAATATGTTTTTTGGATTTATCACATAATTGTATTGATGCCAACGTGTTTTGAAGCAACCAATGTGGATCATCATGAGGATGATTAGATGAAGAGAATATGATCCAACACAGGTATACAAATAGGAAGGAGTCAAAGAACTAAAGACTAGGTCAAAAGTAATAAAACTAACCATTAGAAAAGAGAAAAACATATTATATATAAAAACTCAAAATCCACTAGTAAATGTAAATATAAAGCATTGTGTCGAGATGCACTCTACAACCCATTACTTGAGGAAGATGTTGTCACATAACATTACATTAAAAAAATGTGTGTGTGTGGGAGAGAGATGTTGTGCATAACATTATTTAAAAAATAATAATAACTTTACTTAAAAATCAATGTCAGTTATAAATAAAATACTTCAATTTTCACCTTTATTTTACATTAGAATTTAGAGGGTGAACAATAAAGTAAAAAAATAAAAAGTAAATAAATAAATAAAATACTTTTTAGTGCGAGGGATATATGCAATTTTTTAGGACAAAAGCTAATGCCTATAGTATGCTAAAAAATTGTAATGTAAACATTTTAAATAAAATAAAATAAAACAAAAAAAATAAAAATAACATATAAAAATTAAAATAATAAAATGATCCATGGTTTTAAGAATCCATGATATTGACCCATGGTATTAATCTTAATTTGATGTTATATTTAGATACATAATTACCTGTAAAAATTGGTACCATTGAATCCATGTCGCATGTAAAGATAATTTTTTTTTTATTGATATGTTCGGGTTGGGAATTTGTATGGACATATTAAGAGGTGGGGAAACATTAGGAAGAACGTAATTATTATAATTTATTTACTATTTTTTCCTACATATACCTTTTACTAGGTTATATTTCGTAAAATATAATGTTATAATATTACAATTCACCCAATATTTTCCATCAAGTGATCCACTTCTTGTTGTAATTTTTCTTTATATTTGAAGTTTGAAAGTAAACAAACTCAACTATAGAATTAGTAGGGGTGAGGGGAAATATTGAGTAAAATGTAATACTTAGGCTACGATGTGACTCGGAATTTAGGTAAAATGTAATAATATTACATATAAATTAGTATATCTCCCCGCCCCTAACCACTTTTTATTGGGTGGAGGTGGTAATAAATATGTAATATTATATCTTATTCAAGATTTCTCCTCATCCAATTCACTTTTTATTAAAAAAATTCTTCATATTTGAGATTCATAAGTAAATTGACTCCTATATAAACATTTGATCCCATAATGGTAGAAATGCTATCATCTTTAATATTTTGACTTGCGTAAAAAAAAAAAAATAAATAATTATATTATAATTATTATATTAATAATTAAACCAGCTAGATTCATCTTAACTTTGGATCTACCAAAATTGAGAGGAATCAAATCTCTTGAGATGTAAGCATCCCTTTAAAGTAGAGATTTGAACCCTCTTAGCACTTGGAAAAAACCAAAGTTAGATAGATATAATCAGTTATAATAAAAAAAATAATAATATATTAATAATACTAATAAAGTAAAATCAAATAACATAAATAAATTATATAACTAAATTAATATGAGTTAATAAACTAGATAAAAATAAAATGATATAGTGATGAAAAGTTATTAAATAAATATAACTAAACTAAGTCAAATGAAATTAAAATTAGAGTGAATAAAAGTAGGGTGAATATATAAATAGTTGAAAATGTACTAAATGAAGTATAAAATAAATTCAAAAGAAAATCAAAAGAGATCCAAATTTAAGGAAAAATAAAATACACAAAAATAATTAGGTAAATAATAATAAATATTAAGAATAATATCATTAATAAATAAAAATAATTTATAATGGTTCTATAAAATAAAAGAAAATAAATTAATAGAAAATTAGTTAAAGGTAAAAAAATAACTAACGTGAAAATAAAATGCGAGAAAAATAGAAATAGAAAAGAAAGAATTTTAATTAGTATTAATAATAAGAAAAACAAAGAAAAGAAAAAAATATTAGAGGTTAGAAAGATAAAAATTAAGAAGAAGAATGTTGTGAGGAGACAAAAGATCCAATTTTTATTAATTTTTCGGTGGTTATCTATGTTAATATTGTTGGCATCTCATATATTTATCTCGATAGCTCCCATGAACTTTTTGTGACAATAATGGGAAATCTTGGCAAGGACACTTGTATCCTCAATACAAATATGTTTCTTAGCCTTTGTAGAATGTTCAACAAGTTCCAAAAAGTGAGAGCGGTTATGCATAATGTCCACAACATGCTCTTAAACTCTACACTTGATAAAATGACCTCTCTCATCTGTATAAGGTCTCCCACGAGAAAAAGGGATCATGTAAACCCTTGTAGTGTTACAGGGGTCAATTTGATAGACCTAAAGGAAGAATGAATAATGTTAAACGACTTAAAGGTCATAGAGACAGTTCTTCTTAAGAATATGAGCCAACTTGTTAGTGGTTCCTTGAATAAAAGGAAAATGAACCATGAAAATAGGATTACTAGGACCAGTCTTAGCTCTAGATCATTTTCCTGCTTTTGCGAAGGCAATTAGGCCTTAATCCTTTTTATAACCATTGTTCATGAAAAACTCTAAAATATGAGCTTTCTCATCATCAATATGAATATCATAATAAATCCTAAGGGCTCTAGTAGCAAGGGAATTCTAGACACCAAATTTATGGGTCGAGTGATGGTGTTAATTGGCATGGAGATATTGCTTAGTGTGTGTCCTCTTCCAGAAAACTTGATGGGGGATGGATCCATCCTCTTTCTTGATGATTAGGACATCAATAAGGGGAATGTTGCAACTCACTTCAATATCATAGTGAATTCAATAAATTTAGACAAGTTATTAAGATGTTCCTTAAAGATTTCAAGCTTTTGCCGTCCATGGGGCCAAATGATAAAGGTATTATCAACATATCTTTTCCAAAGCTTGGGGCAGGAAGGAGAAAAAGTAAGGGATTTAGTCTCGAAATATTGCATGAAAAGATTAGCTGTGATAGGGCATATAGGGGAGCCTATAGCTCTACATATTTTCTTATAAATAACATCTTGAAAGTTGACAAAAGTAGATTTTAAGCAAATGCTAACTAATTTAAGCCTATTAGGGTCAATAATGTTATTATTGATGCCAATGGCATCATCGATGGGGATTTTAGAAAAAGGAGATACAACATCAAAAATGACCAAAATTTTGTTGGGTTCAAGCTTAAAACCTTTAATTTCGTTGATGAAAGAGGAAGAGTCCTTGGTGAACACAATTAGTATTACCAACAAGAGGTTTACGCTTCATGGCTAAATGATTAGGAAGGAGATATGTAGGCTCACCAATTGTATTAACAATAGGTCCTAGTGGAGCACCTTCTTTATGGAACAAATACTATGAGAGATGGTAGCATTAGAGACTTCCTTGGAAATTTTTGAAAGTGTAATTTTGTTAATATTTTTATAGCTACCATTTTTGGTGAGTTGGTCTAGAATTCTATCAATGTAATCCTTCTTATTTGGAA
The DNA here is from genome assembly GCA_000404065.3 of Pinus taeda. Taxonomy (NCBI): domain Eukaryota; kingdom Viridiplantae; phylum Streptophyta; class Pinopsida; order Pinales; family Pinaceae; genus Pinus; species Pinus taeda. The sequence continues at coordinate 117,222 of APFE031705979.1, forward strand.
TGACAACCACACCTCCTTTGTCATCTAAAATAATGAAAAAATCTTGAATGTTATTAAGGGATTTAACGGAAAGAATTCTTGTTTAGAGATATTACATTTAGGATTTTTTTCTTTCCAAAGGATAATATAATAGTCCTATCTAATAAACTATTTGAGGTGAATATCAGGAATGTCCTTTAGGCCATATTCAATGTTACACATAATTTCTTTGAATGAAATTTTGCAAGAAGGATTAACAAAATGTAATCCTTTTTCGAGAATACATTGGGTAGTAAAATCAATGTCAAATCTCGAAATATTAACAACTTTTCCTTTGGGAGAAAGGGTTTTAGGATTTAAAGGATATGAAGTCGAATCAAGGATCAAATAATTATGATTAGAATATTAATTAACATTAGAATAATTTAGGTTATTTTCTAAAATAGTGATAGAAGAAATAAGGATAGAAGGATTAGAAGAAGAATTAACAATACAATAATTAGGGTTAAAAGCATTAGAAGACTTGTTGTTTGAAGTTGAAATAGGGTAACAGCAGTTAGGGTTAGAGGTTGAAATATCATAACAAGAATTAGGGATAAAAGTAATGTATAAAGAATTAATGTTAGAAGTTGAAATAACAAAAGAGGAAATAAGGATAAAAGGAAGAGGATTCAAAGTCAAATTAGAGGTATTAGTAGAAGGATGAGGATTCAAAATTGATATAGAGGAGCTAGTAGAGAGGGACATGAAATTAGATAAAATAGAATAGGAGGAGGGGTTGGAATGTAAATACTAAGATGAACCAATGGAAATTGAGGCAGGGTATGCTATGTCAAACTTTGGGGAACAACAAGAGGATGTAGTCGAATTACAGAGAAGTGAACAAAAATAAATCTGTAAGAGAAGGACGAAAACAAGGGTGAGGAAATGAATATAAAGTTTAGAGATATCGATCTAGTAGAGGTAATAGATCTTGATATGGAAGGAAGGAGAGTTGTTGGGCTAGAGGAAAAATCACAAGAGGTGTAATTTGATGCAGTAGAGCTACAAGGTTTGGGAGGGGAGGAAAGTAAATCAAAAGAAGAATGGGAGACTAATGAGTTAAGAATAGAAATATACTCTAAAATAACATGATTATGGGATTACGATTTCATACCAAGATCACACGAACTACACAAACATAAGCCAAACAATAATTTATTGAACTTTTGGGATTGCATTTCCTTGCAAAGGACCTCTCAAATTAGAGCTTTCATAGTTGAACATGCATCAATTCTCATCCATAAATATGGAGAGATGGAATTAGCTAAACTAATATGAAGACCCAATAATTCCCTAGAGATAAAACCTAAATCCCTACTAATCTTGCAAATCTCATAACGAAATAAAGCTAAAATAGTAAAAATAAAAATAGGATCATTTATGTTGTTCCTGAGAGGATGAGAATTTTGAGTGAAATTTGGAATAACAAAACAATCCCTACAATGTTTAAGAAAAATTAGATCATATTTTCTCTATGTTACCTGTAAGATAAAGTTTTCATGTAAGGAAACATTGATTATAGTATCCCTTTCGTATAAGGTTAAAATATCTGAATAGACAATTTTATGAGTAGAATTATTTAAATATCTATCTTTCAGATCCATCACATAAATGTACTAATTGGCGATGTGTTTTGAACCAACCAATGTGGTTCATCATCAGAACTAATCAAAACAACCCTACTTCCATTGTTCATCTTCCTTTTATTCAATGGACCACTAATAAGCTGGCTCGTATTCTTAAAAAGAAAAAAAAAATTGCAACCTTTAAGCTTCTTAAAACTATTCATTCTTCCCTTAGGCCTGTTAAAGACTAGATTGACCCCTCTAACATTAAGGGGTTTACATGATCACTTATTACTATGGTAAGCCTTATATAGGTGAGACAGGTTGTTCTATCAAGCATAGAATTGAGGAGCACGTTGCAGGCATTAACATAATCACTTTCACCCTTCAACACTTGTTGAGCATTCTGCAAAGACTAAACATCATATTTGTATCAAGGATGCTTGCGTCCTTCCTAATATTTCTCATTATCATCACAAAAAATTTAGGAAAGCCATCAACATAGATAAACAAGCCACCGACAATTTTAATAGGGATGATGATTGGAGAACCAATAGATATTAGATCCTTGCTCTCTCCTTGAGGAATTCTTCTTCTTAATTATTTTATGCTTCTAGCTTTAAGTAGTTTTTCTATTTTCTTTATTTTGATTAGTACTAATTATTTATTTTTCCTTTTTCTATTTCGATTTATTCCCTTATTTTATTTCGTACTAATTATTTATTTTTCCTTTTT
>APFE031705997.1:970-11978 GCA_000404065.3 Pinus taeda
ACTTCCTCATATCGATTTTTGGAATATGGTGGGTCTTCAATCCAATATTAGAGTCTATGGAATCATGATTAACATTTATTTTGTTCTCATCATGAGTTTCCTTTACTACCCTTTCACGCTTAGTGACCCTTTCTTGTAGCAACTTATTCATATTTATCTTCAATTCTTCCATGTCTGTCTTCAAATATATCTTCAAATCATCCATCTTATCTTCCACGTCATTCATCTTAGCTTCTACACCTTTCTTTAAAAAATCCATCTTAGATTCAGTTCCTTTTTGTGCAAGTGACACTTGTTGCACTTGGTCTCGTAATTTTGATATATCATGTTGCATTTCTTCCTCCTCTTCATGAGTCATGCTAGAGCTTTATGGGCACCTACTAGGTGTTTCCATTTTCTTTCTTCGGGGCATCAATTACTGATAATAATGCTTCACTATGCCCTTTGAATTCCTTCAAAATAATTTTTCAAACCAAACTTAAGCAAACATTTAAAAAAATATACACACATTTTTTTCACTTTGTAGGAGCTCGATATTGCTTCTGTTGTATCTCTGTAATTTCAGATCATCTAGTTCTGAAATTGTGACTTGTAGTAACCCTCTGTGTCCTCTTTCCAATGCCACCAGTGTGACCCCAATTAGATTCTCCAATGAAGATTTATTCCAAATCTCCCACAGTGACCTGATTATAGACTAATTCAGTAGAGCGAACTTGTACGACGTGCCACGTATCCCTGTTTTGACCTTTGGCTCTGAAAAATATATACAAGAAACTCCAGTCCATCCTCTTTCTGTACCTTCTAACAAAATTTCAATCTGATGCTCAAAGAGAAAGTTATGACGACTTTCCCAGGTCACCTGTTGTGAATGTAATTCAGGATTCTACAAAAGGACCAGCTTCCTTAGTTCATATCTCTGAAAATATAGTGTGAAAAGCTCTCAAATTCGGACCTGAGATTCAGTGTGATGTCTTCTCAAATGGGTCTTTTTTTTAGTTTTTGAAACATCACAGAACAAAATTTATAGCAAAAGTACGACGATGACCTGTTTGGAGCAACGAAACCCTAGAATCCAAAGCTCTGATACCAAATGTTATGAAACCAGCTCAAGAAAAGATAGAAAATATAGATTAACGCCTTAGCATTTAGCCTCTCCAAAGGGGCAACCTCATTTACATTACATAAATGAACAATTCTTGGATGATACAAATGCTAAAACCTCCTTTCTATATATAGGAGTCTAAGGAGTCACAATATAACCCAACCGACCTAACAATAATAATATAAAGCCTCAAAAATAACAATAGAGGGATTCTATGGGGCAAAGTAATAACAATATGGGGACAATAGGGGCACAACAATATTAATAAGGGGTATAACTACAATAGTAATGGGGTAATCACTAGTATTATAAGGACCCAACAACCTCACCCTCCTCTCATCAAAAAAAAGAGGAGGCAGTATTGTCTGAGATCCGATAAGAGAATCAATGGAAGATCTCATGCAAGATTGAGATCTGATAGACATTAAGCCGACTATTGGCAAGTACACGTGGTCAAACAGGAGGGTTGGCCCGGGTCACATAGCTGCAAGACTGGACAGATTTTTGGTGCAAAGTTCCGTCCCGCTTCTTGGATTAGAAGCTAGATTGCACATCCTTCACAGCAGCATATCAGATCACAAGCCTATTAGCTTGGAACTGCTTACCCCCAAGGACCTGGGGCCTATTCCATTCAGGTTCAGCTCTCTCTGGATCAAAGAGGCAGAGTTTATGGACAAGGTCAGAGACTGCTGGAAAGACCCAGTCAAGGGATCCACCTTCTTTGTGTGGGAGGAAAAACTCAGAAGAGTTAAAGTCATGCTAAAAAGTTGGGCTAAGACCCTGCCCAACCCTGCTGTGGAAAGGAAAAAAATTCAAATCGGACTAGAAAGCCAGCATCTCCATCTTGAAACGACTGAAATCACTAAAGAAGAATTGGAAAAGGAGGCCAAGCTTCAGCAAAATTTCCATAAGGCATGCCTGGCAGAAGAGGAGTACTGGAGGCTCAAGTCTAGAAGTCCTTGGCTCAAATCTGGCGACAGAAACTCCTCTTTCTTTCACAAAAAAGCACAAGCTAGGAAAGGACGTAATTCCATCACCGAAATAAAAGAAGAAAATAACGTTCTGAAGGACTTTACAAGCATAAAAAAGGCAGCTTCAGATCATTTTGAGAAGCTGTACACGGAAGAAATAGGAGCTGAGCAAAATGACATCCTGCTGGACACTGTCCCTAGCCTCATCACCTCCAAGATGAACCAGACTCTTGAAAGCAAAATCACACATAAGGAAGCCGAGGAGGCCCTTTACGCAATGGATCCCGATAAAGCTCCGGGATCGGACGGTTTCACGCCTAGATTTTTACAAACCTGTTGGCATATAGTTGAGAAGGAGTTCCTCAAAATGATTTAGAAATCCCAGGACTGTCAGAAGATTGGGGGCTGCACAAATTCGACATTTCTCGCCCTCATCCCCAAGGAAAAAGGTGCAAATTCTTTTAACAGATTTCGCCCAATTTCCTTATGTAATATTGGGTACAAAGTGATCACCAAAGTGATAGCAAACAGGTTGAAAAGAATCCTCCCTAAAATCATTCCAGACAATCAAGGTGGATTCATTCAGGGCAGGCAGCTGGTGGACAACTTCATGCTGGTGCAAGAGGCGATCCATTCCAGCCAACACCGAAAGGAAAAAGGTATGGTTATTAAATTAGATCTAGCAAATGCCTTTGATCGTGTTAGACATAGGTTTTTGTTTGATGTAATGCATAAATTGGGGTTTGGGAAAAACCTCATAAAGTGGATAAAAGCTTGCATTTCGGAGCCTTGGATTGCCCCTCTGGTGAATGGAAGGGCCGCTGAATTCTTCAAAGCCTCTAGAGGACTGAGGCAGTGGTGTCCCCTTTCACCCCTCCTATTCGTCATTCAGGCTTTTGTCCTTAGTTTCTATCTGAATAAAAAGTAGCAAGAACAAGACATCGCTGGCCTAAGCATTGCAAGAGGAGCTAAATGCATCAATCACGCCCTCTTTGTCAATGATACTTTACTGTTGGGAGCTGCTTCCCCACATTCAGCTATTAAATTTAAAGCAGTTCTGGACGACTATTGTAAGGTCTCAAGCAGCATGTTAAACAAGGGTAAATTTCAGATATATTGTTGGAACATCCCTGCTTCAACTGCAAACTCCATAGCCAGATGCCTCAGATTTGCAGCCTCCATTACTTGGTCCTCATTCAAATATCTTGGTCTACTAATCTTCAACAAGAGGGAATTAAGCAAAGACTGGTCATCTGAGCTAGACAAATTCAAAGCAAAAATGCAAGCCTGGGGATCCTCTTGGCTCAACATTGCCGGCAAAGCAGTGCTCATCAAGGCAGTTCTCAGCAGTCTTCTGATTTTCAAATTCTCTGTCCTCCTAGCACTTGTGGGAATCATCAAAAAGATGGAGGAATTAATCAGGCAATTTTTCTAGAAAGGAGGCAAATAAAACGATAAGAGATTTTCCCTAATCAATTGGGAAATAGTCATCAAACCAATTTTTGAGGGGGGATTGAACTTCAAAGATCTCAGAGCTCAAAATCTTTCCATGGGAGCCAAATTAATTTGGAAAATCATTGCTCCTAATCCAAATTGGGCACAGGTTGCATTGTGGAGGAAATACTTCAGAGGAACGCGACTGAGATGTTTGGATCAGCCCAAAAACCAACTCATAACTCCTTTCAGCATGTTCATTAATAGAATTGGTCCGATGATAAAAAAATTACTCTTACTGGATTCCTGGAAATGGAAAACGAATTCAGCTGTGGAGTGACAGAATTCTGGATCGACCTCCGCTGGGAGAATTGAGAGACTTTACTAAGTTAAAGAACTGGCTGTCTGAAGCAAACATTCACACCCTGTGGGACCTCTCAATGTGGACGGTGGATTCCTGGGCGGGTTGGAAACACCTCCCTGTGCCCACCGCCTTGTAGCGTGAGTTGTCATCGCTCAACAATTTCTTGCATTGGCTGGCCCCTATCCACGCACGCAGGCAGGACGTGAGAGGTTGGGGCAAAAATCGAGTAGGATACACAGTCTCTCAGGGATACTCTAAGCGTGAACGTCCCCACGTGCCTCCCAATCCTGCCCCTTGGGTAGGCATATGGAAATTCCCCTCAATTCCTAAAGTAGACCATTTTTGTTGGCTTCTCTCTCATCGAAAAATCCTCACTGATGACAGAATTCAGAAGAGAGGCATCAATGGGCCCTCTAGATGCATGCTTTGCAAGGAAAACTTAGAAACTACCCTCCACCTCATGATCGAGTGCAAATTCACAATCTCTATTTAGCAGGAGCTGCTGGATTCTTGGAATTATAAGTTCATCTTTCCTACTTCTGTTTAGGATTTGTTCACGGGCTGGATGGCCAGATACCCAGGCACACACCCAAAAAAAAAAACAATCAGGACAACGTGGAGTGCACTGGCAAAATTCATCAGTTGGCAAGTTTGGTTGGAAAGGAATAGGAGGATATTCCGGAGCAAGGATTAGGACTATAGAATAGTTTCCAACTCAGTGAAAAGCCAGCAAACCAAGTGGCTAGAAGACAAAGGAGATGACTCAAATCTAAGCTAGCAAGACAGAAACTTGGGATCTGTCCTCAAGTTTAATTTTCAAAAACCAAGAAGCTCACCTCCAATTCTCGAAGACTGGAAAATTAGGAAAAATGAAGAAGATTTTCAGGAATGGCTGTCCAATCAACCACTTCCCTCTCTCTTCTTTGATGGGGCAGCAAAAGGGAATCCAGGAAAGGCCTGAGCTAGAGGACACATCATTAATCTAGACAACACATATCTGCACAATTTCGCTTGGGGATTAGGCCATTCCTCTAGTACACAAGCCGAGGCGTTGGCCCTCTTTCAAGGCGTAAACTTCCTCAAAGAGCTGGTAATTCGGGAGGCAAATGTCTTTGGAGACTCCAAAGTAATCATAAGAGCACTGGTGACCAACTCCAACCCAGCGGCTCTGCAGCTAGCAAGGTTAATTACAAGGATCAAAAGCATGTCAAAGTCCCTACATCTGAATTATTTTCATGTATTGAGAACAAATAATAAAAAGGTAGACATTGAGGCAAACAAGGCAGTAGATTTAGAGGCTGGAACTATTCTCAAAGATAAGGAAATTCTGTGGGCACCAATTCCTTAAAGATTCATGTTTTACTGCTTTCTTCTACATCAGTTCGTTTATATCTTTAAGCTTGGACAATTAGCAGCAAAAGTGCACTTTAACAATTGTAAAAAGAGGAAGCTGATAAGAGCAGGCGCCATTTCCCTCTTGGTAGAAAGGCATGCTGAAACTTGCTCCTCCTTTTGTAACCGAATGTGTGGCCTTTAGCCAAGCAGTTAATGAAATCCTATAACCATTCTTGTTAAAAAAAATAAATAAATAAATAAAAACAAAACAAAACAAAGCTTTCCAATGTTTGTTTGGGTCTACAGGGATTGTTCGACAGAGCAGGGTAGTGCCTGTCCATTATCAAGAAATTGCTTTAAACTTTTCCCTCTACATGATAAGTTGCCAGTAGATTGTACTTGATATGTTACTATCAGGTTCTTTGTTAGGATCTTCATAACTTTATAACTTTATATCAAATTTATATAAAAATAATTGAATGAGAAAAATAAATATTTTTATTATTTTTTCATTACTTAATATAAAATTGAAATAGAATTGAACTTACATTTGAAAATTTTCAATGTAGATTAAATATATATACTTAATAAAGCATCTTACAATCTTCCCGTGATAGAACACGCAGTGATGATAGACCTTTGAAGTATATCGATAATTTTTCAAGAGTCTAGCAACATGATGAATCCAAGTGCTCCAATTACTTGAGTTGGTTGAAACTTTCTGCAAGTTTCTTTAGAAAAAAGGTCAGCGTTAGCTTTCTTAATCTCCAAATCGATCTAGAAGCTTCTCTAGACGGCCGCAACAACTCATAAGTTCTCTTAAAAAGGAGAAGTTACGAAACCCATTAGGCAGTTTTTTTAAAGAGGTCGAATGTAACATGATTGAATCCAACTTCAACTGCGCAATGCTTTCAGGAATACTACTGAGTTTATCACAACATAATATATTAAGTTCACCAAGCGATGTTAACTTTCCTAAGCCACAAGGGAGATCTTTTATTATTGTACTGTGGGTTGAGTTCAATAATCTCAATGATGAAAGTTCCTCATGACTGCTAGGAAGAGCTTCTAAACTTCTACAACCCTACAAGTGGAGTTCTTGCAATGATGTAAGCCTTCTAAGACTGTTAGGAAGCGCTTTTAGACTTTTACAACAGGACAAATAGAGTATTCACAATTAGGGATGGAATTTGATGGTGGGTGATTTCCCTGTTAAATATAGTTCAAAATTTAGTGAAGTCATCCATATCTTTCCTTGATATTAAGAAATGGGTTGGGAAAATGTGAAAACCGTCAAATTTGACTAGTGACTCCATTTTTGAAATTCCAACTCTGTTGGCAATGATGTAAGATTTTCAAAACTGCTAAAAAGTGCTTTTAGACCTCCACTCACAAGTGGAATTCTTGAAAATAATTCAATGATCCCAAATCTTTTGGCTGCTGCGTCAAACTAGAACTGTGATGCATCCTCAACACTCTAAAAATCCAAGCCTTGAAATTGATGCTTGTAATTCCTCTAGATATTGACAATTTGAAAGCATTTACAAACTGTATATGAAAATCATATAACCATTAAAACTAACAAAACTGCTCATGATATGGGTGTTTTAGATATTCCACAAAACTAGGAAGAGAAATAACTGTTTCCAACCACATATTATAAATTTAATATTTATAAAAGAAAGCAATTTTTTTTATTAATGATGATTAATTTTACCCGATTAATTTATATTTGATTTAATAATAATATTATATATTTAACCCCGGCTGCATGTGTTTAATATGGTATTAAATGCGAGGGCGGCCTCATTACTGGGCAAGTGGCCGCCCATATCCGCCAGATGCCCGATGGATCGAGAACCACACTCCTCTGTCCGGCCTGGATTAATGCATACATTAATGCGAAGTGGGAGATCAGTTGTCTGCAGTGATATAACCGTCGACCGCCTCGGCTTGCAGATGCAAGGTGAGCTGTTGGAGTGTGTTGGAATGGTTAGCGTCTGCAAGGATGATTCTTGGGATGTTAAGTCTGTGTGTTGGTCGCTCTGGTCTTGGATGAATGAACCGTGGGTGAGTGTGCCAAGATTTAGACCTCAGCCCTCTGCACAGAAGGCCTTGGTCTTTACCTTGGGACGCCAGGGCATTCTTGTCCACCTGCTCCAGTTGGTTCTGGTCACTGCATGCAATTTGTCCATTGGTGCTCTGGGAGACACTCAGCCTCAATTTCGCTGGGTTACCGTATGCAATTTGCTCTTCGGCGCTCTGGGTGGTACACGGATTCATTCTATCTGCGTCCCTGTGAGCAATTTTCCCTTCGGTACTTTGGGTGATACTCGGCTTCAGCTCATTCGGGTCCCTGAGAGCAATTCGCCCTTCGGTGCTCTGGAAAAATCTCAGCTTCAGCTCAGGGTGGTAAGTTTTGGCTCTCACACTTGCGTTCTTTCAAAGGTTTCTCATCTTCTCTGTAAGCTTTTGCACTGGTTCACGGCTCTCTGTAGCGAAGAGCAAGCACGGTCTCTGGGCAGCATTGTGTGTAGTCTTGTTTCAAGATGCCGCGTGAAAGGCAACGCCTCATCAGTAGGCGGGATGGCTCAAGGGGAGGAGCAAGAGGTCGAGCTTCCTCGCCACGATCCTTAGCCTCATTTGACTCCCCCTCTGAAGAAATTAGTTCCCCTGGAGCCAGACGGGGGTGTGGCAGAGGAAGAGGGCGGGGAAGGGCAGCGGCGTGTCCGTTCGGTTCTCATCCCTCCACCCGTTTCCAGTTTCCATGTGCCCTGGACAATGCCATTTACTATGTTTCCGTTCGGATTGAAAAATGTGATCACGCAGACAGGCCAGAGGTCCCATCGGAGCCACGGCCACCCTCGCATGTTCAGTGTCCGCGACTGCAGCTTTCGGAAGCCTCGGGTGCGGTGGCGGGAACAATGGCGAGAACAAGCAAGCCTGCAAAGAACGATGCACCATATACAGACTCGAGTGCCTCTGATCCGTATGCATGTCTAGTGGTGGAGGAGCAACCTTCCACCTCCGTGGATGCTTAAGCCTGTTGCTTGGTTGTTCTGGTTGTTTTGGCGACCGCTCTTTCAGTCGCAGTACGTCGGCACGGTGGTCACAGTGCGTAATGTGGGTCAGTCAGTCCTGTTTTTTGGGTCGATTCACGTCAAAGTTTGGTTGTCTGTTATGTCTGTAGTTATGTATGTGGGTTCTTCACTGTTTGTAAGTTCTTCTGTCGCTTTGGCAGGGATTGGGAGTTTATCGCACATGTCCAGTTTTATATGGGTTCTGGTTTGGGGTCAGTGGACAGTCTCATAGTCCTTCAGTCTCTCAGACCCTTTTTCAGTCACAGTTTGCCATACTGTTCAGATGTAGCCAGCTCTTCATGGCGGATGTAAAACATTTTGTTCTCCTTTTTGTATAATATTAGAAGTAGCATGAATTACACAAAAAAAAAATATTATATATTTAAATTTCAATATTTTAACCACATAAAAAATAAATCAAAATAATATTTTCTTAGAAAAATTATTTTTGTTAATATCCCAGTTTGAACTCTATATATACTTCACATAACTTATTTTATATATTTTATTTAATAAACAAAACAAAATAAAAAACACTAAAAATATCATTGGCTTATTTCATGATGTTTAATATTTAACTTTTTATGCCTAGATTTTATATATATATCATATAAATAATGTGTATTTCATTATACAACAAGTTACCAATTGCTCCGTAAATTTGTCTGTTTGTGCAATTTTAGTGTTTATTTTGATCATTTTAACCAAAAAAAATGTTTATGGTTTGTAATTCGTGCCATCCCTTCTTCGGCTCCGATCTGAAATGACAAGATCTTTCTTCGACTTTAACACTGAGTGTCTACCTTCCTCCATCTTATAAGTGTGTGCACATCAGAATCAAATTATAAATAAAATTATTAAAAATTTGAATCATTATCCTGAGAATCAAATTATAACATAGTGCACACAAATTATATTTTATAAATAAAATTATTAAAAAATGGAATCATCATCGTGGGAATCAAATTATACCGTAGTCCACAAATTATTTGAATACTCTAAATACAATTACCCAATTATCACCACAATTGCAATTTGTATATTTGTCAATGTAAGGGTAGACAGCACCGTGCCCATATATATATTTGTCAATATTTCCGGTAGTCAAGTTTCCATGCTTATGTAGTCATGAAATGTAGTCTTACATATTGAGTGGCACTAAAAGTCACATCGACAAGAACAACACGTTCCTCCACATACATGTATATATATCAATAACAGCGCCTTGCACGCTGGGTATATATATATATATGTCTTGCACACTCGCTACGTTTCCCCACATATATGTATATAATTCAATATTTATATTATATATTAGAAGGACTAATGGTTGTTACATAGTTCTCTTTAAAAAAAAAAAAAATTATTTCTATAATTTTGTACCATATATTATCCTTCTAATTTTTTTCCACATATATATTGAAAATTGTTTATTATTATGTTTTTATTAAGCATTGTTTAAGGTGATTTTATTTAGACTTCAATATTTTTCAAGAAATTTGACCATGAGAATGTTTAAATCATTATTTATAGTGGAAATGGATTCAACACCATTAAGAACACGTGGGTACTTAAAATTTTGACTCTTGATGGTTGTAACCTGGGTATCCAAAAAATTCTACCCAGCTTCATCAAAATGATGCCATATTTTTCATTATTTTCCCATTGAAAACTTAGCCTCTTTAGACTAATATATTTATTAATATTATTATTATTAGTCTAGTCATATACATTAATTAGTTGATTAACATCAATAGGTCGACTAAGATAAAAATTTATCCTCCTACAATTAAGTGAACTTTCTTTAACCTTAATTTTTTATAACAATGGTTCTTTCCTCTCTTTTTTTTTTTTTTCTTTTCATTGTGTGCACCTTTTTCTTTTTTAATCCCACTTTAATTCTAGTTTTTAATGAGGGCTTGGAATAAAGTTTCCATAATTTTAATTTAATTATCAAGAATTATTAAGTGGATGGTAAGGATTTAACCTCAAAAAGATATTCTAGAATATTCTTAATTGTATTAAAAAATGAAAGATTGGAATTTCTTTTCAAAATAGTTATGCCAATTTTTCCCTTTTAAATAAATTGATTAATTAAAAAAATGCCATATTAACAAATCGCATATGAAATCATTTTTCTGGCATGTGGTATTGATAAGTCATGGTATATTGACAACTCATGTTTAATGATCAAGAATTTTTATATTAAATGGGGATGAAACTCATGGTTAAGAATGTTCTTACATGCTTTTTAAAATGTATATATGTTGACTTGTATATTAATTTCTTTTATAACTACTACTACTACTAATAAAGTTTTTGAAGAAGCTGGCAGATAAATCAAATAAGAATTATTATGGATCAATGTCTAGATCAAATAATAATAAATTTATAATTTACTTAATTTTTATGATTATTTTTTAACTACACAGATATCCATATCTATTTTAGAATAGGGTTTCCAAAATTTTAATTTAATAGTGGATAGAAGGTAAGATTTAATCTAGATGAATTATTCTAGAATATTTCAAATAGTATACACGAATCAAAAGTTGAAATTTACCTCCTAAATAATTATGCTCTTTTTTCCCTTTTAATTAAATTGTTAATTAAATAAATGTCATATGAACAAGTGCCATATGACATTATAACCAAATATATTTACAGATTAAGAATCTTCATGGTAAAGTGAAGACACACCTCTATATTTAAGAATCTTGTT
>APFE031706012.1:0-10080 GCA_000404065.3 Pinus taeda
ATTTATTATTAGATATTTCTATATATTTGACTATATATTAACCCCCGCAAAATTGTTCCCCTTATTTAATATAACCTTTGACCACTTTGACGACTATAATATCTGATACAATATGCACCCCTTAACCAGAAACCATTATGAATGTCAAAACACTAATATGACCCATAACCGCTAATTTACTATGATCACTCATACTCTTAGATGATTACAAACTCTTCCATAATACAACCTCTAACCACTATTACTATAGAAAAACAATGACACTTGATAATTCTTAAGGGACTAACTCTAAAATTAATTAAACCATAGTGCGCTATGATCTTTAAAACACAATGAGTTCTAGAAACTATGACCCCTAGTAAACTTTACGATCATGACATGTTGATTTTTCAAATTTTACCACACACGTCAATTTTAATATCTAACATTAACTATAACATTAAAAATATAGTTTTTATGTACTTAAAGTGTAACATCATAAAGTCTAATGAAGTGTAACTCCATATTCAATCCCATAAGAAAGGAATATAATAATTGTTGTGTATTTTGGAGATGATATTTTCATTATTGATATTGACCCAAAAATCACTTTTTGTGAGCCAACATATGGTAATAGTTTGATTGCGATATTGACCCAAAATGCACTTTTCAACATTCAACATATGGTAATGACCTTGACGAGTACTCAAATTTCCCCCATTAGATGATACAATGATGGTGTATATTTTGCAAATCATTTAAGGTCTTAATGTTGGTGGCCGAAGTTCATTTCAACTATTATTCCATCCATCAATTAGTATTAATAAAGTATAGATATGTTTGTTTCTATATTTAGTTATATGTATTTGAAAATGATAAAAATTCTAATTTTCTAAATTGTATTTATATTACTGTGTTAAAATATATGTATTGTTAAATTAAGTTTTTGATATCTCAATTTTCTTTTCTTATTTCTAAATATTTCCTAATGAGAGAGTAATTTTGCATGAATAGGGAGAGTCTCTAACATTAAACTCACTATTCTACAATAAATTGGTCAAATGATCATGACGGGAAACATATACAACTAGGAAAAACACATTGGTGACATGCTGAATATGAACCGGTATGAATGTGAAAATTCCAATAAGTCCATTTGGTTCCCCTCTTTACTAATTTGGCTAGACAGGAAACAAACTTCACTATTTAGCCCTCCGGAAAACTTTAAAAATCTTCCAATAGATAGGGAGTACCTCACCACATACAAAAAATGTTTCCTCCATCATCTCATATTCAATTACCCCTATAAATAATCTAAGTTCGGTGTGTTGAATCTCTAGATGTAGACAAACAAGAGATTCTATATCAACCTACAATTGACCAAATATATATATGATCAGTTAATAATCTAACATAATATTCCTAATTCCACCACAAGCTTAAGAAGAACAAGGAGATATACTTTTACTCCTTCTAGATGTTGAACCACGAGAAGAAGGGGAAGCATAATAATACACGTCCATTTAAATTTGACCTCTTAGTACCTATGACATAATCTCACAAGAATATTGCAAGAAAAGACTCATGGAGTTGAAAAACAATAGGGAGGTAAACATATACAATAAAGGGGAATGAAATATTTCTAGGTATTCAACTAGAAGGACTATAACAACAATAGAGTCTACACTTAATTACATGAAATTTTCTTGAGGATACACTCTAAAGGGTACGAAAGAAAAGAAGCCTAGAAAATTAGAACAATTTCTAGAATATTGTATTGGGCCTAACGTCTTGCAGTTTCTTGTAAATGGAAAATATGTATTCATTGAAAGATTACCATAGAAAATGATGTTAGTTCAGCGAAGACAGGAACATAAACAATGGACTCCAAAAAAACTGAACATAGAAGGAAGCTCATCATAGGCAGAGGGCCAATGATATTCGACTAAATGCAACAGGAAAAAAAAACTTGAACATCGACTTGACTTTTCATTCACCCCATGTTACTATGATAACAATTATAGAAGAAAATGATGATCAAGATAAAACCCGATCCAAGAAGACTGATACTGGCAAAGTTCCATCCAAGCATTCTAGGTTTGATGAGAAATTAAGTTGGATAGTAACAATACTCAGCTATAAAGAGAACAACATGAAATTAAGATTTGGCTGAAATGTTACAACTAGGAAATAGAACAACATAATATAAACATTCCAATAAGAATTAATGATCCACCTATTGCAATCCAACAATTAGTACATGAGACGGTCAACGACACGTTATATATGACTATAATGATGCTAATTGCCATAGTTATAAGTTAATTATTAGGTTGATGGAAGATATTTAAACCCTATGGAATATGTTGGAACATTTATAGTAATATTGACATATTTCACTGCTAAAATTTTCCACTAAGATTCTTTGTTGTTGTTGAAATATGCATGCAATTTTATTTATTTTTATAAATAACCACAATATAATTTGTAATAAAGTTATAATTTAGTTAATTTCTATTTTTTTTAATCTATGAAATGTGATAGGAATAATCGGGTACCCATTTTGATGGTTATCATGGACTGAATTTTATTTTCACTTCCATCCATTTGATTTATATGGATTCTCTAGTTTGTCTTAATTTAATGTTAATATTTTGTTTTAACTTAAATTGGAAATAAATTACAATATAGATATTCCTATAATTATGCTCATAGTAAGAATAGATCTTCCATAGTTATAATTTAATTATTAGCTTGATTGTAGATATTTAAACCCCATGGAATATGTTGGAATATTCATGGTAATATTGACATATCAATGATCAGATTTCTATCAAAATTAGGTATACTCTATTAATTAAATTATCTCAAATTAGTTAATTTAAGAAAATGGCATATCAACACATCATATTGGGAATGTGGTATTTCTAAGCCATGGTAATGTAAGAAGAAATGTTTAGAATTAAAGGATTTCCATAACAATAGTGGGGTGAAACTACATGGATAAACATATTTCTATATATTATATGTTTTTATATATTATATAACTCCAATAATGATAATAATAAATATATAGTTTAGTTAACTTTTATGAATTTTGTAATATTTATTAATGCAATAGGTATAATGGGTTTAGCGTTTTGATTCTTATCATAGATTGAAGACTATAGAGATTTTCCATCCATTTAATTATATTGTCACAATAGTTATAACAAAACAAATAAATCACTTTATAGTCAAAATATTCTATATATAGTATATTTTAAATTAATTTTGAAATGATTTTTCTAATTAAATTGAAAATGGATAGAGATCATAAATACATGAAAAATAAATCTCAACCTTCTATTAATGACGAATAAGAAAAATATTAATTATAGATTATTAAATCTCTAACAGCAACCTATTAATTTTTGATAATTAAATTAAAATTATAGAAATCCTATTATAAGGTATACACACTATCAACGAAACAAAATTAAGGAATAATAAATATTATAAAAATAATAATAATATTAAATTTATTAATATAAATTTGGCCTTGGTCCTAGAGTCAAAAATAGTCGTTATGTAGCCGTTGGAGTCTCTCCTCAGTCTATTTAGCATGCTGGGCCAGATCTGTTTCTTCAACTTGTCCTGATGATGAACCACACTAGTTGGTTCGAAACGCGTAGACAAAGGTCTTTTTCATGTGATTTACGCCAAAGCTCTTATTATAACTATGATCACTCACACAAGCCTCAATTCTACAATGGATAGAGATCATAACTACATTTTAAATAAATCGCAACCTTCTATTAATGACTAATATTAAAAATATTAATTTTAGTCACTACACACACACACACACACACATATATAGATATATTTGTAATATGATTTTTTTAATATTTTGTTTGTTTTGTTTTTGTTTTCATTTTGTCTAATCAATTCTAAGATAAATTTTGAGGCTTTGTATTCAAATCTAAGGTGCTGTTGAGTTCAATGCAATGGCTTTCACTGACTTCCAGTGATATTTAGAGTCTATGAGATATTCTTTTCTTAAAATTATGCAAATCTCGAATGCATTCCCGTTGATTTTGTTTAGGAATGGAATTTAAAGGATACAAACCAAAATATATTGAAATCATTATACACATATTAATGTTTCTCTAACCTCATTATTCATGAAATTTACCCTTTGAATGAGTGTCAGATAGGAAAGACACCTTCCACATGATTTGGAGGAGAATGGTACTAAAATATAAAAATATATTTTTAATGATTATTGACCAATTAATAAATATATACTCAATGCGAAAGGTAATAATTTTCATGAAGAAGGAGATAATTGTTCAACAGTACACATTCTTTAGGATAGGTAACTCCTACATCACCTCCTATTGCAACTCTTCTACTAAAAATTTGCATATTTTTATTATATATGTGCAATGATAAATTCCTTAGTTCTCCTTGTGATCAAAAGTAGCCATGAAGGTGAAATAAACTTGGACATGCATAGAATAACTTTATTGAAATAAAAGAAGCATCCATTGTTTCCTTCACTAAATTTTAATATAATTACATTTATGCATCCTAAATTATCTTTCATCGTTTCAAAGAAAAAATAACATGAAACGTACACACCCTTCACATTGATGATTTTCATTAGTACTATGTCATAAACGCTTGAAACATGCAAATGTTAAATGACCCACAACTTTATTCCTTGTTAGTTATTCCAAATATAATAGTTTTATTCAAAAATGTTTCATGTTATTCTTCTCTTTTACTCACTTAATTATTTTATATATTTTCCACAACTGCACCATGTTTTTTATTTCTTCTCGAAGGGTTCTATCTAGTAGCAAAAATTTCAAGGATGGAAATTTATTTTAAAGCTTCTAAACCTTGTCTAACATTAGTACTCCCTAATATGCATAATGTAAAATTTGTAATGATATTTTCGTAAAAACATTCAGAGTTCTAATGGTTTTTAAGTTAAAATAATTTTAAAGTATAAACCTTGAGCAAATAAATAAAGAAATTGTCAAAATTGACAAGTATTTTTTATTTTTTATTTTGAAAAACCATGGAATATTAACCCACTCTATATATTATGCCCAAAAAATTTCTCTACTACTTGGAAAATTATCGGGCTTATTTACATTGGAACATTGTTTATTATACCAAGATCTCTACACTATCCATAAATATTATCTCAATTTTTGCTCTACTTAGTCTTGCCCTTTCCTCTTCAAGCGCGATTTAATTCCCAAATAATGAGAACTCAATAGGATTCTTTTGTTATAGCTAACTGCTTTAAGCATTAAATATGTTAATTTTAAGTACCCTACTAAATATATGTGGGATTTACCACTTCCTTACTTGTATGGGTCTATAACTATGCATAATCATTTCTAACTTCTTTATCTCCTATTATTGTTGGGAAAATTTTCTTCTTGTTCACATTCACTAGCAATCTAAGAAATATATTGTTCCTTGTTCCCATTTGCTAGCAAGGCCACTTTTTTCATGTAGAAAAGTTGGACATATATATTTTAATTTGTGCGGTCCTATGAATTTTCATTATGCTAATGAAAATAAATGTACGAAGAATTATGTTGATGATTACATTGGAATGTGTTGGTTGTACTTATTGAAAAGTAAATCTCAAGATTTCAAAACTTTTAAGGATTTTCATGTATGGATTGGATATGAGGCATAATCACATATTGGCCATGTTCATACAATTAATGGAAGATAACGTACTCTAATGAATATGAAAAATATCTTTTCAAGCATGGCATTCAACATTAGAGCATAGTTCCTTACAATGCTCAACAAAACTATGTAGTTGAAAGAATGAACATTACTATATTGAATATAGTTTGCTCAATGAGGATTTTCAAAAGTAGAACATTGATTTTTTTGGATGATGTGATTCTATGTGAAATTTATGTGAAAATGTTATGTCCATCTCACACTCTTAGAAAAGACTCCTTGTAAAATGTGGTATGGATGGAATCCTTCAGCAAGCCATCACAAGGTCTTTGGTCCCTCTACATTCACTTGTGTTTGTTATAGTATATCCATTCTTTCATATTGGGTATATTATTGTAATTCTTTACTTTTAACTTTTTCGTTGCGATGTATCATACGTTGGTTATGGTTCCCTCAAAGGATTTCAACATAATTCCTATTTTTCTCAATGATTTCAAAATGAACTACCCTTCATACATGGAGTTCCTTCCAATATTATACAAGATTTTGATAATTTTAACTCTATAATTAAACTGTAACTCGATTCTCATCTCGATATAATTTTTCTTTGTACAAGCATATATGTACAATACTAACGTTATTCCATTTACAACAAAGTATCGGATTGAAGGATGTCATCTATATTACTAAGGTAAGACTCTACTTATCTCAAAACCCTCTATAATGTTCCTTGCCTAATTAATTTAGAGTGATTCCAATCCAAACTAAGGAATTCCTTTCTTGTGTGTGTAGATTAGTCTACGACTAACTTAGGTTATCTTGTGAAATTGTTTAGGGGTAAAAATTTATGCAAGCTTTTTCGTCTACTCTTTTGCCTTCAAGTACTTATCCAACACTTCCTCTTTACAGGGTTTCAATGTCGGTTCTGATTTTCGCCTGATGTTGGCTGGAAGGAAATTTGATGTTTTTTATGTGTAAAGAAAATCCAAAACTACCTAGGGCTTTTCTGAAAAGGCCTGACACTCAAAACAATGCATATATATCAATTTCAATTCAAGCGATTTACCCTCTCTTTGTTAGCGAGAATATTTAATTATGAGAAAATAGTTTTGGTTGTCTTATAGCCCCAACAATGTAAGTATTTCTTTTTATTCATAAGAACAATTTATACAATATATTTACTTGTTACTGTGTGTAATGAAGTCATTCCATCAAAATTTTGCAATACTATAATATTTGTTCTATTTATATTCTATGAGGACACCTTAGATATTCGTGTGAGCTCTACATATTTTTTTTTTTTCATAATGATTGTAAATAAGTTACTATTACTATCATTTTCTTTGAAGAAGAGAATATGAAAATTAGGCAAGAGGTGTTTTGAACACTTGTCATGGGAGTTTGTGAAGCTTGTCCTTTAGGCCCTAGTAATACTTTATCCAAGGCTACTTGTTCCATGGCCAATTGATATGATTCCAGTCCTTTGATCTATAGCAAGCTAAAATAGGTATACATTTATTTTTCTACAAGTTAAACTATGTGTAAACTTATTTTTCCTAACTCCAATAGTTCTTTTATGTAGTAGCTTACAACAGACTATATGTTTACAGGTGAATAAGGGTTACTGTGTATGTTTATATATTTATCCATCCAAACAAGATTCTTTAATTTACTATATAATACCCCTTTGCATCTTCGCACACATTCAAGTGTATTCTTTTTTGTGCATGTTTATATATTTATCCATCGAAACAAGCTTATTTAATTTATTATATAAGATCCTTTTGCATCTTTGCACACATTCAAGTGTATTCTTTTTTAGAATATAATTATCTAAGATTTTCTTGTTGGAAATAAGTTAAAGTCTATTTCATTCCTCTAACCAAGAACTATGTTTCCAATTAGTTCCACCAAAGCTCTATCTCCTACTTCCCAGGAGAACAAAAAATAGTCATTTCCCAATTTACATTTCGTTGACCCTTAGCCACATCTTGCTACTTTTGGGGTATGAGTACAATCATTCTTTCCCAATATACCCTTATCTTTTATACAACCCATTTTATCTCCAACAATTCCTTCAAGTGAGTTTCGCCCATGACTTTTTTATTTTTAGTCATGTGTTTTCTTCTTCTTGGGCCGAACTCATTCCATGTGAATTAGAAGTATAATATGACATGTAATACTTTAATAATTTTTCATGAATAATAACTCAAAAAGCCAAATTTTCTTTTATATTAATAAAAATAAATATTTACACTATCATATGTCACATTTCTTACCCACTTTGACTTGTTAGGGGCAATTGAATATTCAATTAAAAAGGTCATAATATAAATTTACCAAGGGTTATTACAATTCACTTTTGTAATTAGAGGAAACATAAGCACCTTGAAAATGACATCATTGGCATGTTTAAAAAAGAAAGTTGTATATCTCTTAAATGAATTGTGTGTTTCCTTTGAAAATTAATTTATTAAATTAAACAAAAATATAAATCAAAGGATAAAAAGTCAACTCCAGATTTGTATTTTTGAAATATATTTTGATTAAAATATTTGTAAACAAATTAAATTGACATAGGTGACTTAAAATAAAATATTTAACTTTTTCCTGGTTTTCTTCTAATATTATGTATGCGTAAAATCATGACAGAAAAAGGAAAAAAAGAACACAACAAATAAAACCAAACTAAAAAATAAATAACACATTTTAAAATTCTATCATTATAAAGCATCAATTTCTAGCAAATTAATTTCTAAAGTACATAATTTCTTGAAAATTATGATAAATGTTTTGTGGTATATTTTTTGAAATCTATTGAGTAGTTGTGCTTGCAAAAAGTTTATCGTCATAATCATTTCTGATATTATAGTTATATTTATTATTGAAACATATGTTAATTAATAGATGTTATAATAATTTGTAGAAATAAATGGGATGTTATTAAATGGAATATCAATTCGCACATAAATTTGCACATAAAATAAGTTAATACCCAAATTCAACTCGTTTAAAGTGTATTGTTATATACTATCTTTATGTATGGGTAAAATCATTATATATTCACAAACACAAAATAAACTATAATCACAAACATTTGAAATTCTATCACGAAACATAAAATTGTAATTAATTATAAGAATATATTAATTAAAAATAATTGTTATTTTAAAATACACACATTGAATAGTGGTTGTTACAAAAAAAGATATATTTTCATTCATGATGTCATGGTCATTTACCAAAATAAGTGATCTTTTATTAAATCGAGCATAGATAAGCTATGAAAGCATTCAATTCATTTGAAGTGTAATTCTTGCATTGGATACTATGCATGCTTAAAATCATCATATAAGTTATTTCTATTAAGTGATTCTAATAAAAGTTTTTTTGTGTTCAAGAATTTATAGACATACAAATACAAAAAAAAATCCAATATATCACATAAAATAAAAACACAAACATCTTAAATTCTACCATCACAAAACATGGATTTGTAACTAATTATCAATATATATTGACTAAAAATACTTCTCAAAGATGCATTGAATAGTGATACTTACAAAAATCCATAGCCATTCACGATGTTATGGACATTTACAAAAATAAATGAAATTTTGTTGAACTAAATGCTAATCTGAACATATATAGTTTAGTACACATTCCATTAATTGGGACTGTAATTCTTGCATATTATATTTTATGTGTGTAAAATCATTGTAGAGGTGATTTGTATCAAGTAAATAGACAGTTTGGGAAATGACCTTCCATATGTGATATTCTAATGAAAGCATTTCTTGTGTTCTAAAATTATACACAAACAAGAGCATAAACAAACAAACACGTAGATTTCATAAAATAAAAACACAAAAATTTAAAATTCTATCATCACAAACATCAACATGTAACTAATTATAAAAATCATATTCATTAAAATCACTTATAAAGAGTATTTTGCATTGAATAGTGACACTTACAAAAATTTAAATTCATGCATGATGTTGAAAAAATAATATTTTATTAAATGAAACAACAATTTAAAGATTAGTAAGTTAATATACAAATTCTATTCATTCTAAAATTAATTTTTGTATATGATATTACATGTGTGTAAAAATATTATACGCAAACAAACAACCATACACAAACAAAAGCACAACAAACAAATGCATAGCATACAATAAAACCACATACATTTAAAATTATATCATCAGAAAACATCAATCTGTAAATTAATTTTTAAATTTTATGTTTATTTTGTTTGATATATTTTTTATTTTACATTGAATGATTGTGGTTAAAAAAATATCCATGCTCATAGTCATGTGTGATGTTGTGATTATTTGTATTGTTAAAAAGTAAATATTGATTAAAAACAATCATGAAAGCTTGTGATTT
>APFE031706019.1:2310-12542 GCA_000404065.3 Pinus taeda
GATCTAAGGGATGGGAAGTGTTTGATAAGGTACTTTAAGGATAGGGGAAGGTGTATGAACATCTGGATACAAGTTTTGCTGATGATTTGACCATCCAAGAGAAATTGGCTTCAAAACCCTAGGAGAGGGAAATGAACTTGCTAAGGCACAATTGAAGCATGAACAAGATGTAGAATGACTCATTAGACACTGACATGATAATGACAACCCTATGAATGATGATAAACTCAACTGAATAGTGACATAGATTGGCATTTGGGCAACTTTGAAAAGAGTGAGAGCAAACCCTAGACCTAATGCCTAGTGACCAAATTTTGCTTGTAAACTCTTTGAAATGATAAAATTTGACCTTAACACTCTGAAACCACTTTGTAAGAGCATATTTGATCACTGGAGGAAGGCTGGAAAGACTCACACTAACACAGTGTATTTAGCACCGTCCCTTTGCCGTCGCTTGAAGGAGGTTCAAATAATGGACTATACTCTAAACCTGATCCGTTACTACTTTTAAAGAATCTACCACTCTGCGTAGCTCCGAAAATTAAGGTAATGGAATTACCTGCTTTTCACATAATAGAATTTTAATCCAAGTATTCAATGACCTCAAGTACTTACCTCGCGGTCCTTTGAAGAATCTTTGCTCCACTTCGCTATATCTAACTGATGTGTCAATTGCAAATTCAGTAAAAAATCCTCCCATAATTCGATCAAGCCAATGATTGACAACTTGCACGATCTTGTTTTCAGATGCCTCTAGTCGTCACACCAATTATGGAATCCACACTATAGGACTATCGAGCTTCCACCTGCCTTGACTATCTACCAATTTAGCTAACCACTCATATAATTCGCCTGGAATAGTGCAAAAGAAAATTTTGTGTACCTATGTATACAAATATCTATTCAACCAATCCTCCTTCGACATTTGTGGATTCATGTTTTCTTGAGCTGCAAACTCATGAATATTCCAGTCTAACCACTTTTCAATCTCTTTCTTAGTCAAATTCGAATGATGCGACATCACACAACTCTTTATAAGATTCCAGTCTCGACAACGTAACCATTTTTTGCCTTAAGGGGTCCTGCCCCTGGTTCGGAGTTAGTTGTGCTAACCAAAAAAACCCTACACTACTAGCCCTTTTGGCAGCAACCTATGTAGCGTAGGTCGCAGTTTCACCCGAAGCAGTATTGGGGGATGTAAGAACCAAGTTTCTGCATCCATGGATATGTGATGAGTGGTTTCTAAGTCAGCACAACTTCACATACGCCTTCGTACATATCGATATGCGTATATGGAATCCTTATTGTAACTAATTTAAAACTACTTCTAGACCTTCACGAAGGTCCATGATCAACCTTTGCAGATCTTAAATAGACAATCTACCTACTTTCGCACATTAGAAACCACCCTAGATTTGAGTTCGCGCATATCTACTTAATTCATCAGCAAACATAACAAAAATAGCTTTTAACTTCACAGAAGTAGATAACAATTCATATCATGCATCATTAAGATAGATTTAGTGAATTTGCACAGTATTCATTCGTTATTTCATAAAACACATTGATTAATCGATAGAATATAACATAAACAGATGCACAGAAATACACAGTAATTCTTTAAAACAATCTTTATTGATCTTGAATTCTCGTATTATAGACTATTCTACCCTGTGCACTTAGTTGTAGACTCTATCCAAGCCTCCTACGCACTTAGTTGTAGGAGCCTTTCCTTCTTCACCTAATTATAGGAAGTAGAGCCTTCCTGCCTTAACACTTGCCCAAGATAACAAAAACTCTTCAGCGTACCCAATTCTCTACCGAAACATATCTCTAAGACTCTCCATGCCTCAACTATTTATAGATTTCCTTCATAAAATACCATCGTCTACAGACCATGGGAGAATCTTAAAACCGACCAAAAAAAAGAGTTATCACCCTTTTGAATCCTGTCTATCTGCACACTCCACATCCACATATTGTGGAGAGTTTACATTCTTTTTACAAAACTTTTACAAAATTGGGTTAACTTAACCACCAAAACTAACCCTAGGGACCCTATCCCAACAAGAAACCACACACATAATCTCCCCCATAACTACATAGCAGAAATTCCATAACATCTCATTACATGAGGCCAAGAAGCCCACTATCATAGCATAGTATGAGGCCTAGCATGAACACCCCTAAGTGGACCATAATGCCAACAAATTATGGCTGAAGTAATAAGAGAAAAAATGCTCCCCTTGAACACGTGTCATCTCCAAGCTATAGAGATACCAATTGTTGAGCTAAAATGACCGCTTCCATTGCAAACAATGCTTCCTTTGACAAATAGAAGCACCAAATGGGTTGTGACTCCACATGACCATGACCATATGAAATATACAATGATACATATGTGGTTGTAGAAATGACATAAGACATCATACATGACCATAACATTACCTCCTGACTCATGGCTATATGAACCAAAAGATAGTACATCATAAGTACATGGCTCCATAAACATTTACATGAATACATCAATGAAATACATAGCTTCTATGATAATCTCCTATGGACCAATGACTCAACTACATAATACATCATTACAATTACATCATCATTAGCCCATACATATGGCTGCAAAATGACACCATATGAATCCTCCATAACAAGCCTATCATCAACATGACTCAACATACTAATGACTGGACACAATACCAATGTGAAATTATGAAACAATGGTAAATACATGGTTTTAATAAACTGCATATGAACACCTATACATGGCTGGTCCATGTCACAAATCATCTCAATACATCCTGGAGTCATGATCATAATATATGCATGGTTGCACATCTTTTCAATCAATTGTTAGTGGAAAACAAAAGCATATACATGGCTGAAAATGTTCTCTTTTTCACTCATGAAAACACATATAAATCTGCTACAAATAACTGAGTGAAAATAATGAAGAATATTCCAAATATTACATGTAAATCTCATACCATGCATAACTACCCCTTATCTCAGTATACCTCCAATATATAGGTTGATCATGTCGACCAGAATGTGTATGAGGGTTAAATGAACTCATTAGAATTTTTGTTACAATTGACTTACGCTCCCCCTGAGGTTTTGCACCTCTCATGATCTGTAGTCCTCTATAAGTATGTATGAATAATCATGGACTACATGAGGGAATGTTTTTCACTAGTTGAAGAGTTGAAGCTCATTCTTCCTCCATACTACCTTGGGTCACTTATTATCCTCTTTGATATGCTTCTTATATTCCTTCTCTTTCTTCCTTTCTTGCTTCACTGGCTTTGGGCTAGATCCTCTTGGGTTTTGCTTCTTTGGACGGTTTTCCTTGAGTAACGTGGAAAAAAATAATTCTTGCCATATGGCCAAATCTATGGTAAATATAACACTCCACGTGGATAATAGGATCACTTCTTCTATTGTTCATGCCAGATATAAACCATGCATGAAATGTGCTTCTCCTCCATTGGTTAGATATGTCATTAGATTCCTTATGGCCAAATAGGTGACATGAGTAGAAATAATCATAAAAATCACAAGTATACTTGTTGGTCATTATTTGATGCAGGAACATTCAGCTCAGCAATATCATTGTATTCTAGTAGACATAGGGGGTCTTGTGTTTTCAAGAAAGTTGGTTTCCTATGTATCAAATTAATGTAATTGTTAAGGTTTTGAGTAATTTTAATAAGAGATATTAAGAATAGGATTTAATTAACTATTGTGAGGCATATTTGTAAATGTTCTCGAATGTTGAAGAATGTGAGAGATTTAGGCTAGTTAAGATTCCATAGGGATCGAGAGATTTGAAAATTAATTGTAAAAGCTTAGATTAGGAATTAGTTGATGATTTTGTGGATTAGAGAGGATCCTTAGAGATAAAGAAGAGGGTTAGCTAGCTAGGAGTTAGTTTGAGAGTTAGATAGGATTTGAGTGTAAGCCTACAGGTAGATAGGAAAGGAAAAGGCCACTGATATTGGAAATCAGGCCAAAGAGAGAAACTCATTATGCAAATGATTGTTTATAAAAACAGAGAATTTGATTCCTGATTTGTGTGATGTGTGATAATTAATGGAATTATAGTTGCGTGTGAATTAGAGTAGTTCTGCATAGTATATGTATGCAGGTGGAATTGAAGCAGAACGAAGAGACGAAGTGCAGAGAAGTGTGTACGAGTTTATACACAGACAGTACTGAAGAAGCTTTAATGTTATAGTGAAGGTATATTGTAAGGTTCTTAAAACCTAAGGAGTTACGCAACGGAAGCGTAAAGGTGTGAAGAAATGAAGTAATGGAGTAGAGATTGAAATTAGAACAATTGAAGACTGGAAGGCAAGAACTAATACACAGGTAGAAACCCGAACAAATGGACTATTACACAGTATAGACGAAAGAACGTAGCAGTGGAGCACAGTCATTGGATCAATTAGATCTACAAGCAGGAGTGATGGAGATAGACGGCCAGGATTAAGTCGCATAGAATAAAGTAAAGAAGATGGACAATGGAGATTAAGTGAACGCGCAAAATAGTAGAGCGGTCTTAATATGCGGTAAGTAGTTTCTCGCGCGCACATGGAGGAAAGAGAAAACCACTTTTCTCGTGTGCTCTCAGGCTAATATCAGTCATGCATGTAATCTGCGTGAGATTATGCCATCACCATTGTGATTGAAATAGGAGAGATAAACAGTGGAGATCACCCGGGTAAGTTGATCATCGGGTGACTCGATGACCATCGGATTAAGGAATGATATCGACAACGGAGGTTGAATGTGCTAAAGGTTAAGTGTCGGGAAATGTGTAAAGTAATGTGAATCAATGGAAAGTTAAGTTTTAAGTGTTATATGAAATATTTCTATTATACAAGAGTTATAATAGAAATAAGAGGGAGTAGTGTATTTCAGGTTAAGTTGATAATTAACCAAAGATTTATGAAGGGTTATAAGGTTCTTCTCAAAGGGTTGTAAAAGTCTAAAGACCATGGTATAGTTGAGAAGTGCGGGTGATTACCGAAGGTTTAAGTTATAAATATTAAGAATTAATCAAAGGTTTATTAAAGTTTAGACTTGGGCTAGTCACATGAAACGTTTCCGCATAAGAGATACCATTAAGAAAATTAAACCTTGGTTATAGAGGGTTTTCACCATGGATCAGGTGTTTAATCTTGGGACATAGTAGATCATGCAATTTTAATTTGCATAATGTGGGCATTTTCGGCTTAGGCTGGCATCATTTGGTATCAGAGCAGAACAAAGAAATTCTGTGTGAAAATTTATAACAAAGTTATGTTTTGAAGGTGTGTATACAGGTGAATGGTGATGAAAGCAGGCAAGAGGAGATTGGATTTTAAATCTGACGAATAGTAGGCACATAGAGATAAAGTGAGCAGAATTTGTAGATGCAAGGGAAATAGATAACAATTCATTCAAAGTGCAGGTGAATGGTAGAACAAGATCATGTAGAGGTCTTGAAGTTGAGAAGATTGTAGCAACCTAGAGAAAGGAATAATGAATTGGTTCCAAAGCAAAGAACCAAAGAGATGCCAAAAGACTGAGCTCAAAGGAGAGAAGATTAGTGAGGCATGTGTAGCAAGAAGGAGACGTGTTATTACAGAGGTATTTTTGCAACTCATAGAAAGATCATAAAGGCAATTCCACAGAGGATGTGGGTAGAATTGCTAAGGGATGAAGGTAGTTGGTAAGAGTTTCCGAATGAAAGCAGAATGTGGCATAACCTTGAAGAATTCTAATAGAGGTTGGATAAAGAGGACAATTGTGTTCTTAAAAGGTGGAGATGATTTGAATCCTAGAAGGAGCAGAGAGAAGCGCTCAAAGAGGTTCCAGAGATAGAGAACGAAGTGCTTGCCAAAAGACCAAGTACAAAGGAAATGTTGGTCAAGTAAGTGGCAACAGGGAGGAATTGCTTTTGCAAAGGCTTTAATGCAGCTCATAGTAAGTGAGTAAGGAACTCATAAAGATAGAGAAGAATATGACTACTAATAGTTATAATAGAGGTTCCGAGGAAGACCACATCAAAAGAAAAGTGAAGAACGAGGATACCAAGGCAAATGACAGAGAATGAGTCAAGAGGAACTTGAAAAGGAGATTGCAAATTTAAAAGAACAACTCGATGCATTAAGGATGCTATTGGAGGAAAACCAAAGACAAGATTGGGTCTTGAGGAAAAAGGCAGGAAGTGGTCTAAGTTAAAGAGAAGGCTACAACAGAGGCAAGTGAAGTGGCTGGTGGAAAAACTCAGAGATGCTAAGTTGGAAATGGAAGTTTCTATTTGTGAAGCAGAACAAGGTGAATTTTTGGGTGACGATGAAGAATGGAGATCAATAGACTATTGGGATAGTTCAAAGAAGCTTGAGGAAATGTGGACAAAGGTAGCAGAGGAGGCTATCAAGCCTTATATTTTTGAATCTACTAGTTTTGGTGTGTTTGCAGGTTTTACATAGGATTGGCAGTCTTATGAAGCTGTCATAAAAATTGATAAAAGTCGCAAGAGTTCAGAGGAGAACTTGGATCAACATATTGATTTGCTGACAGAGGATGAAGAATACTTTTCAAAAGATAAGTATTCTAGAGTAGAGTATGATGGAGAATGCCTCTTGAATGAGGAAAATACTGAATTGTTGTAGCAAAAAGAAAGTATTGATGAATTGATATTTGGAGTTGTTACAAAACAAGGACAATTCCTTATGGAAGAAGGAGATGAAGTTCAGCAAGAAGAGTTGATATGTGAAACATTAGTTGAGGCTGTTGAGCCTTACATTTTTCAAACTGACAATTTTTGTATGAATATAGGGATTATAAGTGTTGAAGGAGGACAGTTCTCAAATACTGTTACACAGCATGGAGTTGATGAAATATTGATTTTTGAAAATGTAAGGAGAGAACAAGAACTTATTCATGTGAATATGAATGAGACGGAATTGTCTATGTAAGAAAATCCGATTGAATCATTGAGAAATAGTGACCATGTAAAGGATGAAGCTGGAAATGAAGAGAATTGTGATAAAACATTTGCTAAATGTAAAGAGGAAATTGAATTGCTGGAGAAGTTGCTAGGAGGAAATGGCAATAGAAAAGAAATGGGTACAATAGTACTTGACAGTAGAAGAGAGTCTCTAAAAGACATGGAGACAGAAGAGTGTTTTAATTCACAAACCAATAGTTTGTTTGCAGAAACAATGAATAGAATGAATGAGTGTGATGCTGTGATTGAAGAAATTGAACAAAGGTTATTTGGAGATGAGATGGAATTTCAGAAGCAACAAGAGGGTAAGGATGTACGGGTAGTAGTAAGGATCGAACAACTCCAAAGTGAAGGTAACCAGAAGAAGATTAAAGGCAAATTGAAGAAAAGACTATGTTATCTGAAAACATAGTAAAGGGTCATCATTCCATCATGATGATAGGCACAGTGGAGATAACTAGGGAAGCTGTTGAGGCACTCAATAAAGAAGAAGGACTAAACTCTCATCAAAGGATCAGTGAATGGGAGAAAGAATTGGAGCTACTGGAGAAATGGCTTAAAGCATCAGTGGGGAAGAAAGAACCTAATGAAGATTGCAAAGGATATGTAAGAGAGGAAGAGGAAAAATTCCAGCAAAGAAATGAGTTTGACATAGAAATTGAATTGATGATGGAATTGATGAGAAAAGTGTTTCAAAGGGAGAAGACAACATCAAGAAAGCAAAGCGGCGGCAAGAAAAAGATAGTAATAGATTGCGAGAGCATAGCTAGCGGGGCAATGCAGCATAAAGTGTGAATACCTGGAGAACAACAACAAACAATAGTAGCAACCAAAGACAGACTACAAACTAAAGTTCGAGACCCTGAATGTTTTCTATCAACATAAGGGAACACATGATTAGGAGATCATGAATGTTTTCAACCTTGAGAGTTTGATGCAGGAGCATTCAGCTCAGCAATATCATTGTATTTTAGTAGACATAGGGGGTCTTGTTTTTTCAAGAAAGTTGGCTTCCTATGTATCAAATTAATGTAATTGTTAAGGTTTTGATTAATTTTAATAAGAGATATTAAGAATATGATTTAATTAAGTATTGTGAGGCATATTTGTAAATGTTCTCAAATATTGGAGAACATGAGAGATTTAGGCTAGTTAAGATTCCATAGGGATTGAGAGATTTGAAAATTAATTGTAAAAGCTTAGATTAGGAATTAGTTGATGATTTTGTGGATTAGAGAGGATCCTTAGAGATAAAGAAGAGAGTTAGCTAGCTAGGAGTTAGTTCGAGAGTTAGATAGGATTTGAGTGTAAGCCTATGGGCTAATAGTAAAGGAACATGCCACTGATATTGGAAATCAGGCTAGAGAGAGAAACTCATTATGTAAATGATTATTTATAAAAACAGAGAATTTGATTCTTAAGTTGTGTGATGTGTGATAATTAATGGAATTATATTTGTGTGTGAATTAGAGTAGTTCTACATAGTATATGCATGCAGATGGAATTGAAGTAGAACATAGAGATGAAGTGCAGAGAAGTGTTTACAATTTTTTACACAAACAGTACTAGAGAAACTTTAATGTTATAGTGAAGGTATACTGTAAGCTTCTTAAAACCTAAGGAGTTACGTAGTGGAAGCATAAAGGTGCAAAGGAATGAAGTAATGGAGTGGAGATCGAAATCAGAATAGTTGAACATTGGAAGGTGAGAACTAATACACATGCAGAAACTCAAACAAATGGACTATTACACAGTATAGACAAAAGAATGTAGAAGCGGAGCACAGTTGTTGGATCAATCAGATCTACGAATGTGAGTGATGGAGATAGACGGTCAGGATTAAGTCACGTAGAATAAAGTAAATAAGATGGACGATGGAGATTAAGTCCACGTGCAAAAATAGTAGAGTGGTCTTCATAGGTGTTAAGTAGTTTCTTGCGCACCCTCAAAGCAGTAAATGGTATTTCTATGAGTTCACGTGATTAGCCTTAGGGATTGACAAGTAGCATACGGAGGAAAGATAAAACCACTTTTCTCATGTACTCTCGGGCTAATATCGATTGTGCATATAATATGCGATCATAGTTGGATTGAGATAGGAGAGATAAACGTTGGAGGTTGCCTGGTTAAGTTGATCATCGGGTGACGCGATGACCGTCAGATTAAGGAATGAGATCGACGGTGGAGGTTGAATGCGCTAAATGTTAAGCATCAGGAAATGTGTAAATTCATGTGAATCAATGGAAAGGTAAGGTTTAAGTGTTATGTGAAATATTTCTATTATACAAGAGTTATAATAGAAATAAGTGGGAGTAGTGTATTTCGGGTTAAGTTAAGAATTAACCAAAGATTTATGAAGGGTTATAAGGTTCCACTCAAAGGGTTGTAAAAGCGTAAAGATCATGGTATAGTTGATAAGTGCGGGTGATTACTGAAGGGTTAAGTTATGAATATTAAGAATTGATAAAGTTTTGTTAAAGTTTAGACTTGGGCTAGTCACATGAAATGTTTCCGCATAAGAGATACCATTAAGAACATTAAACCTTGGCTATAGAGGGTTTTCACCATGGATCAGGTGTTTAATATTGGGACATAGTAGATCATGTAATTTTAATTTGCATAATGTGGGTATTGTCGGCTTAGGCTGGCATCATTTGGTATTAGAGAAGAATAGAGAAATTCCGCGTAAAAATTTCTTTGAGAAAATTTAGAACAGAGTTATGTTTTGAAGGTGTGTATACAGGTGAATGGTTATGAAAGCATGCAAGAGGAGATCATATTTTAAATCTGAAAAACAGTAGGCACACAAAGATAAAGTGAGAAAAATTTGCAGATGCAAGAGAAACAAAGAACAAACCATTCAAAGTGCAGGTGAATGGTAGAACAAGATCATGTAGAGGTCTTGAAGGTGTGAAGATTGCAACAACCTAGAGCAAGGAGTGCTGAATTGGTTCCAAAGGAAAGAACCAGAGAGATGCTAAAAGATTGAGCTCAAAGGAGATAATCTTAGTGAGGCATCTATAACAATAAGGAGACTTGTTACTCAAGAGGTATTGATGCAACTCACAGAAAGATCATAAATGGAATTCTACAGAGGATGTGTGTTATGAAACCAGCTCAAGAAAAGATAGAAAAGATAGATCAACGCCTTAGAATTCAACCTCTTCGAGGGGGAAACCTCCTTTACATTACATAAATGAACAATTCTTGGATGATACAAATGAAA
>APFE031706019.1:12658-24591 GCA_000404065.3 Pinus taeda
CTAAGGGATCATAACATAATCAGAGCCGACATAACAATAATAATGTAAGGGCACAATAATAACAATAGTGGGCTTCTATGGGGCACAATAGTGACAATATGGGCACTGCATGGGTACATCAATATAATAAGGGGGTTGTACTAATAACAATTAAGGGGTTACACTAGTAGTATAGGGGCCTAACAATGTGGGTAGAATTGCTAAGGGATGAAGGAAGTTGTTAAGAGTTTATGAATGAAAGCAGAATATGGTAGAACCTTGAAGAATTCTAATAGGGGTTGGATAAAGAGGATATTTGTGTTCTTAAAAGGTGCAGATGAGTTGAAGCCTAGAAGGAGTAGAGAGAAGTGCTTAAAGAGGTTCCAGAGATAGAGAACCAAGGGCTTTCCAAAAGACCAAGTATAGAGGAAAGCTTGGTGAGGTAAGCGGTAGCAGGGAGGACTTGTTGTTGCAGAGGCTTTAATGAAACTCATAGTAAGTGAGTGAGGAAATCGTAAAGATAGAGAAGAAGATGACTACTAAGAGGCATAACGGAGATAACAGAGGTTCTGAGGAATACCACAGGAGAAGAAAAGTGAAGAAGGTGGATGCCAAGGAAAATGGCAAGAGAATGAGTCAAGAGGAGCTTGACAAGGAGATTGCAGAGTTAAAAGAACAACTCAATGCATTAAGGATGCTATTGGAGGACAACCAAAGACAAGGTTGGATCTTGAGGAAAAAGGTAGTGAAGTGGTCTAAGTTACAGAGAAGGCTACAATAGAGGCAAGTGAAGTGGCTAGTTGAAAAACTCGGAGAAGCTGAGTTGGAAATGGAAGTTTCTATTTGTGAAGCAGAACAGGGTGAAGTTCTGAGTGAAGATGGAGAATGGAGATCAGTGAACTATTGGGATAGTTCAAAGTAGCCTGAGGAAATGTGGACAAAGGTAGTAGAGGAGGCTCTCAAGCCTTATATTTTTGAATCTAATAGTTTTGGTGTGTTTGCAGGTTTTACAAAGGATTGGCAGTCTTATGAAGCTGTCATAAAAATTGATAAAAGTCACCAAAGTTCAGAGGAGAACTTGGATCAACATACTGATGTGCTAAAAAGAGGATGAAGAGTACTTCTTAAAGGGTAAGTAATCTATAGCAGAGTATGATGGAGAATGCCTCTTGAATGAGGAAAATACTGAATTGTTGCAGCAAAAATAAATTATTGATGAATTGATATTTGGAGCTATTACAAAACAAGGACAATTCCTTGTGGAAGAAAGAGATGAAGTTCAGCCTGAAGAGCTTATATGTGAAACATTACTTGAGGCTATTGAGCCTTACATTTTTCAAACTGACAATTGTTGTATGAATACAGGGATTATAAGTGTTGAAGGAGGACAGTTCTCAAATATTGTTACACAACATGGAGTTGATGAAATATTGATTTTTGAAAACGTAAGGAGAGAACATGAACCTATTTCTCTGAAGATGAATGAGACAAAACTGTCTATGGAAGACAATCCGATTGAATCATTGAGCAATAGTGGCCATGTTAAGGATGAAGCTGGAAATGAAAAGCATTGTGATAAAACACTTGCTAAATGTAAAGAGGCAATTGAGTTTCTAGAGAAGTTGCTAGGAGGAAATGGCAATAGAAAAGAAATGGGTACAAGAGTACTTGACAGTAGCAGAGAGTCTCTAAAATACATGGAGACAGAAGGGTTTTCTAATTCACAAACCAATAGTTTGTTTGCAGCAACAATGAATAGAATGAATGAGTGTGATGATGTGATCGAAGAAATTGAACAGAGGTTATTTGGAGATGAGATGGAAGTTCAGAAGAAAAAAGAGGGTAAGTATGTAAGGGTAGTAGTAAGGATCTAGCAACTCCAAATTGAAGGTAACCAATAGAAGAAAAGACTATGTTAGCTAAAAACATAGTAAAGGATCATCATTCCATCATGATGATAGGCACAATGGAGATAACCAGGGAAGCTGTTGAGGAAGTCAATAAAGAAGGACTAAACTCTCATCAAAGAATCAGTGAATGGAAGAAAGAATTAGAGCTACTGGAGAAATGGCTTAAAGCACCAGTAGGGAAGAAAGAACCCGATGAAGATTGCAAGGGATAGGTAAGAGAGGAAGAGGAAAAAGTCTAGCAAAGAAATGAGTTGGACATAGAAATTGAATTTATGAGAAAAGTGTCTTGAAGGGACAAGATAATAGCAAGAAAGCAAAGCAGTGGCAAGAAAAAGACAACAACATACTGTGAGAGCATAGCTAGTGGGGCAATCCTGCATAAAGTGTCGAGACCTGGAGAACAACAACAAACAACAACATCAACCAAAGACAGATTACAAACTAAAGTTTGGGACCTGGAGGTTTTCTATCAACATATGGGAACACATGATCAGGAGATCATGAATGTTTTCAACCTTAAGAGTCTGATGCAAGGGCATTCAGCTCAGCAATATCATTGTATTTCAGTTGACATAGGGGGTCTTGTGTTTTCAAGGAGGTTGGTTTCCTGTGTATCAAATTAATGTAATTGTTAAGGTTTTAAGTAATTCTAATAAGAGATATTAAGAATAGGATTTAATTAAGTATTGTGAGGCATATTTGTAAATGTTCTCGAATGTTGGACAACATGAGAGATTTAGGCTAGTTAAGATTCCATAGGGATTGAGAGATTTGAAAATTAATTGTAAAATATTAGAATAGGAATTAGTTGATGATTTTGTGGATTAGAGAGGATTCTTAGAGATAAAGAAGAGGGTTAGCTAGTGATCCAGGTTCTTTTGCTTATAGATGTATTAAAGAATTACATGCATAAATTGTAGCTTAAACATAGAAATTTAATGTGCACATGAGAGAAGAGGAGAAACACATAAAGCATGAAAGAAGACAAGAAACTTGATAACGGAGTTTGTCCGACTTGGACTATGTCTGCGGGCCCTGCTCGATCAATGGGTAGGCCTTCATTCATTATGTTGCATGAGAAAGAAGAGTACAAGCATCAGTTACAAAAAGGAGTCTTATACCTCCATACTGAAAAATGGCTAAAAAATGCAGAACTTTATTGGAGAAACAAACAAAACTATTGCGTTCGTGGCGTCGAGAAATGCTGAAACCATATAACATTTGTCAAAATCTGACAAAGTGAAAATCTGGCCCCCTCGAGAAGTTGCTCAGATCATGGTTCCACCCCTCTCTGCACTGCTCATGGTTCCACCACCTAAAAAATAGCTTGCCTCAAACTAGGTGCACGCTCCTCCTCCCCTGGGCGCACTGATGAACTGAGTTTAAATATGAAAAGGTGGGTGGAGTTCACAAAAACATTGTTGGAGTAGTGGTTATGGATCTATTTATTATGGAGGAGGTCGGGTGGTCAAACCCTGCCTCCTCCCTTTTTTACATAACAAAACATTAGTTTTTGGATGGGAGGTTGGGCTGGGCTTGCTTTGGGTGGCCCGCCCACCTCACCTGTCCCCTATCCTTTGGCATCGTATCCTCATTTAATGGGCTGAGGTTTTAGGTTGGGTTCGCATCCCAAGGGCTGACCCACGTTGACTGCACATGCACGGTAATGACCCTGCCTAAAATGCACGGGTTCCAAGTGTGGGGGGAGGGATTGGGGATAGTGGCCCGCCCCTCCATTAATACATTACGTTGATAAGGGTTGGGGTGGCAGGGTTGGTGGCCTGCCACCATTTTTTTTTAATAATTTTTTGTTATTAAAACAATATGGCCGATTTTAAAAATTTGGATTTTTGATCGAAGGAGACATTTTATAGAGGCGAAAACTTTGCTCGGAATCGGGCCAGAGGTGGCCAGATTTCGTTAGCCATAAAGTCCAAATTTTGTCTCCATTAATCCTACCGAGTTAGCAAAAGTCAACCGAACTTTGACTAACTCTATCTTCTTCATTTGGACTCGGATTGGAGTGTCGTTCACACCATTGGAATTAGGGCGATGATTACTTCGATATGATGTCAAGTTAATCTTCTTTCCACCACTTTGAACTTTTATCCTTTTCCATCCCACTGGTGTCTAGAGATCCACCTAGATCAATCCTCCCCATTGAGGAGCTTTTGGACTGCCAAAAGCTTTATCAATCAATTGGAAAGTGAGGGAATTGCTCCTTCACTCTTTCTTTTTCCAGCCATTTTGCCTTGCTAGGGTGCATCCCCTTGAAACCAACTTTAGGGTATTCCACATCTCCCCGTCGTGAAGTCTTGCTTCTTCTGTCAAGGATGATGTCTTCAGGTAACTCATTGAGGTACTCTGGTGCAAAGTCATCAACTGTAGGAACTGGGCCAACCTCTTCGGTGTCCATAATCAATGGTGGCTCATACAACTTTAAGTTTTCCACACTACAGAGTACATTTGCATATATGTCGCAAATCGAGATGGAAGGCATTGTTTCCAAACTTCTCCAAGATGGTGAATGGACCATACCGGATTGGTCACAACTTCTTCCCTTCTCCCTTCATCCTTTCCTTGTTGATATGGAACCACACTTTGTTGCCC
Source organism: Pinus taeda (assembly GCA_000404065.3). NCBI lineage: Eukaryota > Viridiplantae > Streptophyta > Pinopsida > Pinales > Pinaceae > Pinus > Pinus taeda. The sequence goes on from APFE031706019.1 coordinate 17,158, forward strand.
ACTTAAAATTGATGGTCGAATCGGTGTTTGTCATGTCGAGTCTTGTACCGAGCTTAACTTTTCCCCAACTGCTCTTGTATTGCTTGGTGAATCAACTAGATCCACTGAATGAACCACTGTGCTTTGTCCCTATCATCATGTCCACTGGAGTCATCTTCCATTCCAAAGACCATATCAAAAGGATATTTTGGTAGGTAGCCAAAACATGTCTCAAATGGTGAACGATGCGTAGACAAATGCACTTCTCTATTGTAGGAATGATTCACATATGGAAGATGCTCATCCCACAACTTAGGATGTTTCCCACAATAACCTCGAAACAAGTGTAAGGCGGTGTGATTGACACACTTTCTCTGTCCGTCAGTCTGTGGATTAAATGCCGTGCTTCTTTTCAACTTGGTGTCCATCATCTTCAACAAGCTGGTCCAAAAATCTCCGAGAATGCGAGAGTCCTGATCTGACACAATCAATGTAGGCAATCCAAAATGGATCTGAACATGCTGAAAGAAAAGATAAGAAATCTATTCTCCAATGATATGCTTTTTACAAGGCATTAAAATACACATCTTACTAAAGCGGTCAACGATGACATACAAATAGTTGTGACTTTTTCTAGAAAAAGGCAAACCTCCTACAAATTCCATTGACACACTTTCCCATGGACAACTCGAAATAGGGAGTGGTGTGTAGTGCCTGAATTTTCTATTAGAGGGCTTTGAAACAGAACACATCACACATCCCTTTACATAGCGAGTCAGAATGTTCTTCATATGAGGCCAAAAACAAAATCTTTGTACATGACACAAATTTTTTTCAACACCAAAATGACCAGACAAAAGGGAGGTGTTGGCCTCCCAGATTACATGTACCTTTTCTCCTGTGGGTTTGCACAATTTGCCAAGGTGATACAACAGTTTCCCTTGCAAGTGATAGTTTTCCACCTGTGAACCATGGGTTAGTTTTGCATAAATCTCCTTAAAGTCATCATCGTTAGCATATTGTTCAGCATAACTTTCAAAAGATAATGAAGCATTATGAAAAATAACAGAAGTGGAAATAGGAGGGCGAGATAGCATATCGGCCACTTTGTTTCTAGTGCCCTTCTTATACTTTATTACCAGATGAAATTGCTTAAGAAAACCCATCCACCTGAAATGACGAGATTGCTGCAACTTGGTTTGTGATTGAAGATACTACAAGGGCTGATGATCCGTATGGATGATGGTCTCCTTGCTGATTAGGTGGGGTTTCCACTTTTTCACACTCTAGACCAAGGCATATAAATCCTTGTCATAAGTGGGATAGTTTATCACAGCCTGAGAGAACTTCTTTGAATGGTAACGTATCAGCTTCTTTTGCTACATCAATACAACTGCCATGGAATATCCACTAGTGTTTGTCTTGATCTCGAATGGCTGTTGGAGATCTGGTAAGGCCAAGACTGGTGCAGTGCTGATCTTTTCTTTCAATTTTTCAAAGGACTTTTGCTACTTTCCTCCCCATTGAAAGACTTACTTTACACTTGTCAATGCATGTAAAGGTGTCGAGATAACAGAGAAATTGGCAATAAATCTCCTCCAATATTGTACTACACCTAAAAAGTTGCGAACCTCGGTTACACTAGTAGGCTTAGGCCAATTTACAATTGCTTCAACTTTAGAAGGATCAATTTTTAGCTAACCATGACCAACAATATGACCTAGGTAAACCAAAGAGGTTTTCCCAAACTCACAATTTGACAATTTTACATAGAGTTTTTCTTTTTTCAATACATTAAGCACTTTCTTCACATGGCCTACATGTTCATTCCAACTTTTACTAAATACAAGAATATCATCTAGATATACAAGAAAAAATTCATCAATGAAAGGCCTAAAGAGATCATTCATGATCCTCATGAAAGTGGTTAGAGCATTGCAAAGTCTGAATGGCATCACCATCCATTCGAACAACCCTTGTTTGGTCTTGAAGGTGGTTTTCCACACATCCTACTTTGTAATTTGGACCTGGTGATAACCACTACACAAATCCAATTTGGTGAAATATATAGAATTATTTAACTGATCTAATAAATCATCTATGTGGGGAAGAGGGTAATGATTTTTCACCGTGATTTTGTTTAGTGCTCGGTAATCCACGCACATCCTCCATGTGCCATCTTTCTTCGGCACTAAGACAATCGGTGAGCCGCATGGAGAAGTTCTCGGTTTGATGACCCCCTGGTTCAATAGTTCCTGCACCTGCTTTTTGATCTCCTCCATCTCAATGGTCCACATGTTGTACATGCTAATATTTGGTAAAGGAACTGCAGCTGCAAATGGATCTCATGTTGGATTTCCCTCTTCAGAGGTAATCCCCTTGGTTCCTGAAACATCTCATCATAGTTAGAAATTAATTCACATTATTCCTTTTTATGCATATGATCACAACCCTGGAAGGCATCAGATAATTCTGCATCTTTCCCCCTTACAACCATAAGCATGCAACCCTTACAAGAATTCACCAATCTCTTCATTTGTCCTACACTTACAAGGCTGGCATTGATTTTAGTTTGATGAGCCCTTACAATATATTCTACCCCATCTTTTGTGATTTGGTATTTGTTTTCATGACGGAAGGAGATTGCCTTTCTATCATATAGATATGGACTCCCTAACACCATGCCATAGATATCAAATGGTATCACATCAAATTTTACCTCATCCACTAACTTAGAAGCGATCACAAATTTAACCTTGCATTGCTTTGTTACATTCAGTTTTGCTTTATCATGTATCCATCCAAGTGGGTAAGGTTTTGGATCTGGTTTGGTTTCCAAGCCTAGCTTCTTTACCAAGGACTCTGAAATTAAGTTTGCTTGGGATTCGGTATCAAATAGAGTTTCCACTTTTGTATGATTTATGATAACTCTAATATGAAATAGCTCAATTCTCTTTCATTCACTAGGAAGAGACTCATCTATTGAACTAGTGCCTTCATGTGATTCAGAATTAACATGAGGTGTAAGAGTACCTTTTGTTCCTGCTGTTGTGACCAATGCTTCATCTCCAAAATAAGATCCAAGGTCTTGCTACACAGTTGCCGCTATCTTCTTCTTGTCCTTTCCTCCATACTTCTTTGGTCTCTTCTCTAGGTGTAATTTCCAACAATGATTGTCATCATGACCTTCCATTTTGAAGTGAGTGCAATAAGGCCTTTCTCCTTCATATTTCTTGGTTGACGCTGTCCTCTTCTCCTTTCCTTTTCCTTTCACTTTGGGTTTGCCATCTGGAGGTTTGAAAGGTGGTTTCTTGAAATGATCATCTCTTTCATTTTTTCCCCTGTTCTCAAGATGGATGGCCTTTACACTGGCCGAGTCAATAGTAGTTGGTTCAAAAAATAATAATGAATGTCTAAGGTAACTATGTAATGATCCAATATACTTAGTTACTACTTCAGGTGAGTCAAGTTCAATGCCCAAATTAAGTGCTTGTTTTCTAAATTCCTCTGTAAAGCTTTGAACATCCTGACCTCTGCCTTGCCTTAAGTATTGCCAATCCATTAAGGCTTTTTTCTTATAACCCAAGGGATAAAATTGTTCCTTTAATGCAAAAATGAAACTAGGCCATGAGGAAAGAAGATTATCCACACTCTTACTGCTTTGCAATTTTCTCTCCCACCAGACGAGAGCGGTGCTACTCAGCTGAAGAGAGGCTAGTTAGATCTTTGCCTCATCCTCTTCGATTAGCTAAATCATGCAGTAGATTTAAATATGCCTAATCTAGCTATTAAGCTTTTTCTGCATTACTTTCACCGTTAAATATGGGAAGATCAAATTTAACATCTAATTTAAATAAAGGTTTCTTGGATGCATCCCTTGAATTTCTATGATGATGGTGATGAGAGGAAGAATAACTTTCACTCGTGGAAGGAGAAGGAGGGGGTTCTTCTTCACATTTCCATGCACTGAACCTTGTTCTTCTGCCTTTTTCCCTTCTGCTTTCTCCAACCTTGAAAGAAATTGACCAACATTTTCTACCATTGCATAGAAGGTTTTGTGGAAATCGAGCTCCTCTTCATAACAAGCCTCTTCATCTGCCATGTTTCTCCTTCGATGTGCATGCCCCACTTTGGGATCGAAAGACTTTAGTTTCCCTTCGCCTCTTCAGAGCTTGTTTCTTGTTAGCATACAAACATGCAATTCACATCTACAAAGTCCTGCTCTGATACCACTTGATCCATGTCCCTTTTCTTGTAGATGTATTAAAGAATTACATGCATAAATTGTAGCTTAAACATAGAAATTTAATGTGCACATGAGAGAAGAGGAGAAACACATAAAGCATGAAAGAAGACAAGAAACTTGATAACGGATTTCATCTGACTTGGACTACTTCTTCAGGCCCTGCTTGATCAATGGGGAGGCCTTCATTCATTAAGTGGCATGAGAAAGAGAGTACAAGCATCTGTTACAAAAAGGAGTCTTATACCTCCATATTGAAAAATCACTGAAAAATGCAGAACTCTGTTGGAGAAATGGACAACACCATTGCGTTCGTGGCATCAAGAAATGCTGAAACCATATAAAATTTGTCAAAATCTGATAAAGTGAAAATTTGCCCCCCTGGAGAAATTGCTCAGATCATGGTTCCACCCCTCTCTGCACTGCTCGTGGTTCCACCACCTGCAAAATAGCCTGCCTCAAACTACATGCACACTTCTCCTCCGTTGGGTGCACTGATGAATTGATTTTAAATATGAAAAGGTGGGCAGAGTTCACGAAAACATCATTGGAGTAGTGGTTATGATCTGTTTATTGTGGAGGAGGTCGAGTTGTCAAACCTCGCCTCCTCCCTTTTTTACATAAAAAAAAATTAGTTTTTGGATAGGAGATTGAGTTAGGCCCATCTTGGGTGGCCCGCCCACCTCACCTTTCCCCTATCCTTCAACACCATATCCTCATTTAATGGGCAGAGGTTTGAGGTTGGGTTCACGCCCCAAGGGCCGACCCACATTGACTGCACATGCATGGTAATGACCCTGCCTAAATCACACGGGTTCCAAGTATGGGGGGAGGGGCCAGGGGTAGTGGCCCACCCCTCCATTAATACATTACATTGATAAGGATTGGGATGGCGAGGTTGGTGGCCCGCCACCCTTTTTTTAATAATTTTTTGTTATTAAAACAATATGGCTGATTTTAAAAATCTAGATTTTTAACCGAAGGAGACATTTTACCTAGGTGATAATTTCACTTGGAATCTGGCTGGAGTTGGCCGGATTCCATTCGTCAGAAAAACTCCAAATTGTGTCTCCATTAATCCTACCAATCAACAAAAGTCAACCAAACTTTGACTGTCTCTATCTTCCTCATCTAGACTCGGATTGGAGTGTCGTTCACACCGTTGGAATTAGGGCGACGAGTACTTTGATTTGATGTCAAGTTAATTGTCTTTTCGCCACTTTGAGTTTTGAGCCTTTTCCATGCCACTGGTGTCTGGAGATCCACTTTGAATTTTTAATAAGAGATATTAAGAATAGGATTTAATTAAGTAATGTGAGGCATATTTATAAATGTTCTCGAATGTTGGAGAACATTAGAGATTTAGGCTAGTTAAGATTCCATAGGGATTGAGAGATTTGAAAATTAATTGTAAAAGCTTAGATTAGGAATTAGTTGCTGATTTTGTGGATTAGAGAGGATCCTTAGAGATAAAGAAGAGGGTTACCTAGCTAGGAGTTAGTTTGAGAGTTAGATGGGATTTGAGCGTAATCATACGGGCAAATAGGAAAGCAAAAGGCCACTGATATTGGAAATCAGGCCAGAGAGAGAAACCCATTATGTAAATGATTGTTTATAAAAATAGAGAATTCGATTCATGAGTTATGTGATATGTGATAATTAATGGAATTATAGTTGTGTGTGAGTTATAGTAGTTCTACATAGTATATGTATGCAGGTGGAATTGAAGTAGAATGCAGAGATGAAGTGCAGAGAAGTGTGTATGAGTTTATACACAGACAGTACTGTAAAAACTTTAACGCTACAATGAAGGTATACTGTCAGGTTCTTAAAACCTAAGGAGTTGCACAACGAAAGTGTAAAGGTGTGAAGGAATGAAGTAATTAAGCAGATATCAAAATCAAAACAGTTGAAGACCGGAAGGCGAGAGCTAATACACAGGTAGAAACTTGAACAAATGGATATTACATAGCATAGACAAAAGAACGTAGCAACAGAGCACAATAGTTGGATCAATCAGATCTATGAATGGGAGTGATGGAGATATATGGCATGGATTAAGTCGTGTAGAATAAAGTAAAGAAGATGGACGGTGGAGATTAAGTCCACGTGCAAAATAGTAGAGCGATCTTCATAGGCAGTAAGTAGTTTCTCGCATGCCCTCAAAGCGGTAAACGATATTTCTATGAGTTCATGCGATTAGCCTTAGGGGTTGACACGTAGCACATGGAGGAAAAATAAAACTACTTTTCTCGTGTGCTCTCAGGCTAATATCGGTTGTGCATGTAATCTACTCGAGATTACGCAATTACCGTTGGATTGAGATAGGAGAGATAAACGATGGAGATTGCTCGGGTAAGTTGATCATTGGGTGATGCGATGACTGCCAGATTAAGGAATGAGATCGATGGTGGAAGTTGAACGTGCTAATGGTTAAGTGTCAAGAAATGTGTAAAGTCATGTGAATCAATGGAAAGGTAAGGTTTAAGTGTTATATGAAATATTTCTATTATACAAGAGTTATAATAGAAATAAGCGGGAGTAGTGTATTTCGGGTTAAGTTAAGAATTAACCAAAGATTTATGAAGGGTTATAAGGTTCCGCTCAAAGGGTTGTAAAAGTCTAAAGACCATGGTATAGTTGATAAGTGTGGGTGATTACCGAAGGGTTAAGTTATAAGTATTAAGAATTAATCGAAGGTTTATTAAAGTTTAGACTTGGGTTAGTCACATGAAACATTTCCGCATAAGAGATACCATTAGCAACATTAAACCTTGGTTATAGAGGGTTTTCACCATGGTTCAGTTGTTTAATCCTGGGACATAGTAGATCATGCAATTTTATTTGCATAATGTGGGTATTGTTGGCTTAGGCTAGCATCATTTGATATCAGAGTAGAACAAAGAAATTTTGTGTGAATATTTCTTTGAGAAAATTTATAACAGAGTTATGTTTTGAAGGTGTGTATACAAGTGAATGGTGATGAAAGTAGGCAAGAGGAGATCAGATTTTAAATTTGAAAAACAGTAGGCACATAGAGATAAAGTGAGCAGAATTTGCAGATGCAAGGGAAACATAGAACAATCCATTCAAAGTGTAGGAGAATGGTAGAACGAGATCATGCAGAGGTCTTGAAGGTGAGAAGATTGCAGCAACCTAGAGCAAGGAGTACTCAATTGGTTCCAAAGGAAAGAACCAGAGAGATGCCAAAA
>APFE031706019.1:29717-47121 GCA_000404065.3 Pinus taeda
TATTTTTTACCCTTATGTTCAATTTTTGTAACTCCTCAATGTGCTCCATTATTGAACCCTTTTGTTTGAGACTTATCAATCGGCTAAAAAAAGTGTTGCTTTTTGTATCCTCATAAAGTGCTATCAATTCTTCCGTATAAATTGTCCAAGTGATAATTTGTTTACGAGAGCAAATCCATTGATACCATACAAAATGATTTGGTTTACCTTTTGTGAGTTTTGCACATTATTGAGATCGAAAAATTGCTCCATCTATAATATCCATGTTGCGGGATCCTTGCCATCAAACTTCCTCATATCGATTTTTGGAATATGGCAAGTCTTCGATCCAACATTAGAGTCTATGAAATCATGATTAACATTTATTTTGTTCTCATCATGAGTTTCCTTTACTACCATTTCACCATTAGTAAGCATTTCTTGTAGAAACTTTGTCAAATCTGTCTTCAAATCTTTCATGTCTGTCTTCAAATCTATCTTCAAATCGTCCATCTTAGCTTCCACATCATTCATCTTAGCTTCTACGCCTTTCTTTAAACAATCCATCTTAGCTTATATGCCTTTATTTAAACCATCCAATTAGCTTCTACATATTTCTTTAAACCATCCATCTTAGATTCTGTTACTTTTTGTACAAGTGACACTTGTTGCACTTTGTCTCGTAATTTTGATATATCATGTTGCATTTCTTCCTCTTCTTCATGAGTCATGCTAGAGCTTTCAGGTTGCTTACTAGGTGTTTTCATTTTCTTTTCTCGAAGCATCAATTACTGATAATAATGCTTTACTATGCCCTTTGAATTCCTTCAAACTAATTTTTCAAACCAAGCTTATGCAAAAATTTAGAAAAAACTACACACCTTTTTTTCACTTTGTAGGAGCTTCATATTGAATTTGATGTATCTCTGTAATTTTGGATCATCCAGTTCTGAAATTACGACCTGCAGTAGCCCTCTACGTCCTCCTTCCAATGCCACTAGTCTGATCCAAATTAGATTTTCTAGGGAAGAGTTATGCCAAATATCCCACAGTGACCTGATTATAGACTAGTTCAGTAGAGCGAACTTGTATAACATGACATGTGTCACTGTTTCGACCTTTGGTTGTGAAAAATATATATAAGAAACTAAAATCCGTCCTCTTTCTATACCTTCTTACGGAATTTCAATCTGATGCTCAGAGAGAAAGTTATGATGATTTCCCCAGGTCACCTGTTTGGAATGTAATTCAGGAGTCTGCAAAAAGACCAACTTCCTTAGATCATATCTCCGCAAATATAGTGTGAAAAGCTCTAAAATTAGGACCCAAGGTTCAGTGCAATTTCGTCTCAAATGGGTTTTGTTTTCTCTTCTGAAATGTCGTTGAAAAAAAGTTATAGCGAAAATGCCATGATGACCTATTTGGAGCAGCGAAATCCTAGAATCCAAAGCTCTGATACCAAATGTTATGAAACCAGCTCACAAAAAGATAGGAAAGATGGATCAACGCCTTAGAATTCAGCCTCTTCGAGGGGGAAACCTCCTTTAGATTACATAAATGAATGATTCTTTGATGATTCAAATGACAAAACCTCCTTTCTATATATAGGATTCTAAGGAGTCACAATATAACCCAATCGACCTAATAATAATAATATAAAGGCACAAAAATAACAATAGAGGGATTCTATGGGGCACAGTAATAACAATATGGGGACAATAGGGGCACAACAATATTAATAAGGGATACAACTACTATAGTAATGGGATAATCACTAGTATTATAGGGACCTAACAGTGAGGAAATCATAAAGATAGAGAAGAAGATGATTACTAATAGTCATAATAGAGATAACAGAGGTTTTGAGGAAGACCACATAAGAAGAAAAGTGAAGAAGGAGGATGCGAAGGCAAATGACAAGAGAATGAGTCAAGAGGAGCTTGACACGGAGATTGAAGGGTTAAAAGAACAACTCTATGCATTAAGGATGCTACTGGAGGAAAATCGAAGACAAGGGTGGGTCTTGAGGAAAATGGTAGTGAAGTGGTCTAAGTTACAGAGAAGGCTACAACAGAGGCAAGTGAAGTGGCTAGTGGAAAAATTTAGAGAAGCTGAGTTGGAAATGGAAGTTTCTATTTCTGAAGCAAAACAGGGTGAAGTTTTGGGTGAAGATGAAGAATGGAGATCAATGAACTATTGGGATAGTTCAAGGAAGCCTAAGGAAATGTGGAAAAAGGTAGCAGAGGAGGCTATCAAGCCTTATATTTTTGAATCTAATAGTTTTGGTGTGTTTGCAGGTTTTATAGAGGATTGACAGTCTTATGAAGCTATCATAAAAATTGATAAAAGTCACCAGAGTTCAAAGGAGAACTTGGATCAGCATACTGATGTGCTGACAGAGGATGAAGAGTACTTCTCAGAAGATAAGTATTCTAGAGCGGAGTATGATGGAGAATGTCTCTTGAATGAGGAAAATATTGAATTGTTGCAGCAAAAATAAATTATTGATGAATTCATATTTGGAGTTGTTACAAAACAAGGACAATTCCTTGTGGAAGAAGGAGATGAAGTTCAACCTGAAGAGTTGATATGTGAAACATTAATTGAGGCTGTTGAGCCTTACAGTTTTCAAATTGAAAATTGTTGTATGAATTGTTAACACCCAGGTTGTTCCCTATGACTCCCAAGGGAATGCGGCTGGGGTAACCACTAACCAACCTTTGGATTATAGATCCTAGCCTATCTATAATTAGAGAGGGCTCTCTCTTTAAGTTTCAGCTATCCGTTGTGAAGATTTTAGGCTAGTTAAAAGTCTTAGTTTCCTATTTGAGACTTTGGCTGCTGAACTTTTGTTGTAAGAAGGGCATGGAATGTGCAGAAGATGCTAATCCATTGGGCATATGGAGTCAGAAATGTGAGATAGTTCTGGTGCCTGTGATGGAGAAAGTTTTGCTGCAAGGCTAGATGGCTATTGTTAATATAATTTTCCATTTAGTGAGTGAAACAATGGGAAATGGAGTTACAGACAGTGTGATACCAATTTGAACAACAATTTCTACTTAGTAGCATAGATGAATTACTAAATAGTGACTGTGAGATATTCAGGGCTTATTGGAGCAGTTAAGAATTCCAATTTAAACAACTGAAGTTATAGAAAAACATTTATAGTGAAGATAGATTGAGATTAGGGTGTCTCCATGGACAAATCCTGAGCTATTCTTTTTCTTTCTTTCCTAGATTTAAAACAACCTGTGAGAGTCATGAGTTAAAACAAATAACAGAAGATTAACAGAGATAGAGAAACACTTATTATATTAAGCCATAGCACTAGAATCCTGTAGCATTCAATGGTTCCAGTCACTGCATGCACCAGTAAGACTCAGTTCCTGCAAACTCCAAGCTTTATTTATAACATCCTTTTGAAAGTTACAACCGAGTTCTCATTTCTTCATAAGAGAACAAAAAAAACCAACAACACCTTGAAAGTTTGTGTGAGGGGGAATATATACAATAGGTTTTACAAAATATCTGAATGCTGAGTCATTTGATAAATTAACTATTCTCACCAACTTTACAAAATAGCAGATAAGAAAGTTATTGCTACTCTAAATGTAGGATAAATGGTCTTTAATTCTATCAGAACTCTTCTTGAACTTTGGAGGACACTGAGTCGGTTGGGCATTCTGCTTTAATGCTGAATGATGTGTCTTTATACTCTGTCATGCTATAGCTTTCTCAGCCCTGTTACCTGTAGCTGTCATTGTTTCTTTTGGTGGCCGAATCTTCCTGCTGAGTTGGCTCATTCCACTTTTTCCAGTCATAGTATATGCATCATACTTTCTGAATGTGATGACTTATATATTTCGATGACAAAAATCTGATGAAACCCCCTGCTTATAATAATAACTGTATCATTGAGGTCCACCATTCCTGTGTAGGCAATTGATGCCTCAAAATTGCATCCAAGGTCTCATCTGCCTCTGTGTATTTGTAGAAGTTCGGAGGCACTTCAAATAAATGGCTGATTTCATTCATAATAAAAAACAAATTCTCTACTCTGTCATAAAGACTTTGCCCAGATGCTGGCCCTGTTACCTGTGAGCTGCTTGATCCTTGACTGATATGATTGGTGGCAAATGTGTTCACCCTTTTTGCATAAACCTCATGTGATAGAAGTTTCCCTGCACTGTTGAGCAAGCTAGGAAGACCTCTGCCCTGTAATGCAGCAAACTTGTCCATGAACCTATTGACCTCTGTTTGCATGTCCTGGCTTCTTCTATCCAATGTCTGCACCAGGCTTTTCAGTGTGAGGACCCTCTTTATCAGCTGGATAGTTTCTGTCCTGTTGGAGATCCCAATCGCTGCCAGCTGAGGACCTGTCCGGTTATTAAGCACATTAATCATTCTGCTAGCTATCTCAGGCATACTGCCTAGAGATGCCCTTGCTATATGGACTTCCTTTTGTGCTTTGCCTATGAGCTCCATTTGCTCATGGATAGTTTCAATGTATTTCCACTGATCTGTTATTGATTGGCCAATGTGGGTCCACAAAATTGTCCTAATCTCAGCCACCACTTTGTCAAGGGTGAGCTCTTTCTCCAGCTCCTTTATCCTTTCTTTGAGAGCTTTTATTTCTCTCCCTTTCTCAGCCACATTCTGCTTGGATTTGTCATATTTCTCATTCAGCTTCGCCAAATTCTCCTTGGCTCCATTTAGTTCTGTCATCTGGGCTTCGAGGGCCTGGATCTCACTCATCAATTTTTGCATGTCGAGGCTCGAAGCCTGCTCTGTAGTTGGTGCTGGTGCTGCTGTTGATGTTGATGGTGCTGCCGGTTCTGTGGGAGGAGGAGTAGTCTTTGGTGGCTCCTCAAGGTTTATAACCTCTGGAGGGGGCTGAGAAGTCTGGCCTCCCTCTTTTTGCTGCAGGGCTGCCTGCAGTGCAGCCTCTGTGTCCTCCAGCTTCCCTTCTGTCTGCACTAGCTGCTTGTGCAGTGCTACCAGCAATGTAGCTACCTCCTGGTCTTGCCTCTGCTGAGCAACCTCATCTATTTGGGGGTGAATAGTTGCTGGGAGCTTCACCTTCTTTCTTAGGGCTGCAAGGTCTGCATCTCTTATCTTCAACAACGATTGTATGGCCTTTGGATCCTTGGGGTCATGCCCAAGCTCTATAATTATATCCTCCAAAGACTTGATCCTGTTGTCTTTGGCTAGGGAGGATGCTTTCTCCAACTCAAGTTGGGCAGCTGTATTATTTAGGCTGTTTTCCAACCTATTAGCCAACATTGTTTTGTCTGCCAATGTTGCATAGACCATCTCACCCGTCTGCTTGTGAAGCTCTATTTGGTCCATAGGGTGGATGTATTTTGCAAGAACCTCAAGGTTGGTTCTTATATAGTCTGTAGCTGACTGTGGCTGCAGCATGGTGGGCATGAAATGACTCATGGTCATTTTTCCTTCCATGATGTCATAGGCTGACATAAGCCTTTGTTGATTGGTAGGGGCCATCTTCAGCAACTGGTTGTAGATTTGGAGCCTGAGTGGGCTCATTTCTCCTCTTGATCTCAATAAACTTGTTGCTTGATGCCTGCCTCTGCTCTCCTTTGATGACTTGAGGAGCTGACCTCTCCTCCAATACAGTTCTCATCTTGTCCTGCTGAAAGGAATTGGCAGATGCTCCATACTTGGTGGGCCCATTCCCAACGATTTCCCCATAGGCATTTCTTCCTCAGAGAGGGGATTTAATCTATGCCTTTTCTCCCCTTGATTTGTTGACGTGGTGAGGGGAGTCTCCTGTTCTCTGTCCCTCTTCTTTCCTTTTTCCTCCTTTTGTGGAGTTTGAAGCACTGAGGCCTCCACTGTCTTTTCTTGCCTAGGAGGCATTTTCTCTTGAGCCTATTTCTCAGTGGGTGTTGGGGCTTCAGCCATTTGCTCTTGCTGCATAGGCTGCCCCTCTTCTTGATGTTCTTCTTGCTGTTCAACCTCCTTTTCTACTTGCTGTTCTGTTTGCTGCTCTATCCTAGGAGGTGGCTGTTCCTGCTCCACCTGCTTGCCTTTATCTTTGCTTGATTCCTGTTGGGAAATTCCGGCTGCTTGCTGCTGGGCTGTGGAAGATGAGGCAGCTGCTCCAATTTGCCTATGACAGGAGGAAGAAACCTGCCCACAAGTTTCTAAGTCAGCCTATTTTTCAAGATTCCTTGCCTCTCTTTGTAGCATTTGCTCCCTACCAATTGGCTCTTCTAGGGTGCCCTCTTTCCAACTTAAAGTATTGGCATACTGCTCAATATGAGGCAATTTAACGTGAGTGTAGCCACCCAATTTGTATTTTATCCTCCCGAGGGAAATGACGTGGTTGGGGTCATAAGGCACCCATTTGAAGCTGGTTTGCAGTCTTAGGGTCTCTAGGATCAGGTCAGCTTCCTTCCATCCTTCCTCCCTTTTATTGTACCGAAAAGGGCCTAGCTGATTTCTCACCTTCAGTTGCACTTTCTTGTTTTTTCTTTGGAAATGGACAAAGTCTGCATTTCCAAACTGCCTAAAGTACTCTAGGGCAAAGAGTCTCATAGGGACATATCTTGGCAACCTATAAGGACTCAACTCACAGCCATATATTCTGATTATTGTGTGGTGTTGGTAAAAGTACCAATCACCAATGCTGTAGGCTTTTGAGAGGTGAAGGATTCTTTGCATTTCCTCTGTCAATCTGGAAGGAGGGACACCCAATAACAAGGTCATAGCTGGATGGATGAAAAGGTCAATGAATTCACAGTAGGTGTAAGGTGAATAAGCTATAATATGGCAGACTGAAGACCAAAACACAACTTTCCTTGGGCTTCCCTGGGCATCTAGCTTTTTGAGAGGGACAGGGAAGGCATCAGGCTGATAAAACAAGAATAAATGATATATGTACTTGGTGTATTTAAACACCTTCTCCCTTTCTAGATTCATTAACTGCTCATGAATCTTATTGGCAAAAAAGTGGAAAAATCATAATGTACAGTAGGAGGCATTCCTGGGGAGAAAATGGATAGCATGGCCATAATGGTTTCATCCACATCCTCATATGACCGATAACCCAAGATGTAACTGATCAACTCCACCAGCATTTTGCCCAACTCATTGAGATACTGATAAGCTATAGGCAGGGTGGTGCTCATAGCTTCAAATTGTGGCTGGATAAACAACTGACTAATCCTGGCAATCTAAGCACTGGACAACTTGCCCCCTTTCGTTATCAAGTCATGGATGGAGAGAGGAGTTAGGGGTTTTGTGGTGTGAAAGTGCAATATTTCATTGATGGCCTCAGGGGTGATATGGAACAATACTGAGCCTGAGGGGCTGAGGACGGCTCTCTGAAACGGGTCATAGCTTGACCTACATTGATTTATCAAGTCTGGGAGGACATTGACTTGAGGAAGGTTGTAAATGGGTATGTGGGAGTCCCAAATTCCTAAGGTATCAGCCCCATTGAGATATTAAGCCTTTAACTCATTCAACAGGTGAATATTGAATTTGACTGTCATGGCCATGGAGTCTAACATCTGGTAATCTCTATCACCCAGGGACTTCCACTCTAGCTCTCTGTGTGGGGCGTTCAAAGGCTGAACATTCAGGGCTACTGGTGTTTCCATGGCTGGGTAGTACTTGTGAGTTTGTATTGAAACTGGCTTTAGTGGGCAGGAGAACACAGAGGGCTAATTTTGCAAAAGTAAAGCCAATTGTAAGGGTAAATGAGGCAACTGTGGTGACAAATGGTGTAGAATGCTTAAAGGGAGTTAATTTAGGGACTGCAGGGGCTGTCAACTCTGTTCTTCCAGTGAATTATGCCTTTTAGGTTTTCAGTCCACGAGTGCGCGGACAGAGTGTGAATTTAGGAAAAGGCGACTGTATATGGGTTTAGCAGGTGAAATTCGACCCTACCACTGTAAAGGGATGCTGGTTTACCGTGAATTTACTGGTAAATTGGTTGCAATTACTCTTGTTAATTGAGTGCTGTAGAATTATGGATAGAAGCAAGCTCTGAGGGGATTCTTTGGGAAAATACCTGGTGAATTGCCGGCAATGGTCGCAAATGCAGGTGGGTGGGAGGTGGCAGTGTCCTTCAGGTTGATTTTTTGCAGGTTGGCGATAGGTGGTCGTAAATTACATGCAGAGGTGAGCAGTAGTTCAGTTTGCAAAAGTGAGAAAACACGCAAAAATTGGCTAAAATATGGGCTTTTTGGGTATTGGCGCGCTTTTTGGATGACGTCAGCATGACGTCATCAGGTGGGGTTAGGGTCGGGTGACGTCAGCATGACGTCACCGGTGACATGGCAATCTGTGGGCAGTCCACGGGGATTGCACAGGTGTCGAACACGTCGGAGCGCTGGCGGGCGGGAGTGCTCACAGGGCGCCGAGTGGAAGTGACGTGGGCGGGCGTGGCGCTGAAGTGGGCAGGTGGTATAGTTGAGAGGTAAGTGGGTTTTCTCGGACCGCCTTCTATACGGTCGCGGTATTGTCAGAAGGCGACTCGAGAAAATTTGGGGGTGACGCGTGGCGGAGGCCTGACGTCACCCTTTGACAGTTTCTCGGGTGGTATATTTCGGTCATGGAGGCTCGTCCGATATGCATGTGGGCCGTCGGATGGGAAATCCTAGATCCGACAGTCGACGGGTTGATAAGTTGCAAGAACGATATGGAAGGTGGGCAACATAAAATATTAATATTTTTGGAAATACGAGCCTGGCGGAAACATTAGCAAAAGTGGGTTTTCGGGTTGTTTTGCAGAGTTACGGGTTAAATGGATTTTTGCAAAAGGTTTAACTTACAAAACGGGTTTTTGGCTAATTAATCCGAGCAAATCCCGAATTAATCCCAGGATTAATTCTTTGGCGCTCTTTGGGTCGCGCTCAAATGTTTTTAGCGCCTGAAGACATTTGAAAATCATACATAGAGCTTATAGTGCTCGGGGAAGGGGATACTTAGATTTTTTGGGTTTTTTGCCAAGTTTTACATAGTAATAGGGGAATAGGGGGTATAGGGAGTTAAATGTGATAGGTTAGTAGTTAATATGAGTGAAAGAGGTGGATGGGGGGGGGGGAATACTAAGTTTTGTTTATATGAAATCAACTTAGTTTTTTGGAAGTAGATCAAAATGAAAAGAATATTTGCACAAGAAATGTGGCTCTTAAAGAGACTAGGACCAACAACAGACTTTGACTTTCTTTGTGAACATGGGTGGCATAGGGATGTTAGTCATGAATGTGATAGGGGGTGATTTGGAAGTTAGGCATGCTCCATTTAAGCTTTTGCAAGACTGCTGTAAATAGGCGATTTGTACTGGCACCATGTTTTTACCTTTGCTTTAAGCCAGTGAAATGCCATGAACCATGCTTTCTGCAACCCCCTCTGCCTACCCACTCTACTGCCTAGCATTTTTTGTTACTCCAAGGAGGGTGCACTTAGATTTGAAAACCCTTTTGTGCCTTTTCTTTTCCTTTGGCTTTCTTTTGATTTTCTATTTAAAGCTACCCTTATTGCTTCCAAGGCCCCAGATTAGACAGTTGGGAACCTTCTTTCTCTACCTATCTACTTTACCTGCCAAGATTGAGCTATTTGGACAGGTTTCTTTCTCTAATCTACAAAAAAATTGAAACATGGCATGACCCAGCTTAGGCTGTTGGATCACCCATTCTGAGGTAAGGCAGCATCAACCAAATGTAGGTATACTTTCTCTACAAAAATATGAGATCTTTGTATCATCAAAGTAGATCATATTGGCACTTCCCCTGCCAATCATGAAAAATGAAACCTATTGGTATAGGTAGCTAACATCAATAAAGGGATTATAAGTGTTGAAGGAGGACAGTTCTCAAACACAGTTACACAGAATGGAGTTGATGAAATATTGATTTTTGAAAACATAAGGAGAGAACATGAACTTATTTCTATGAAGATGAATGAGACATAATTGTCTATGGAAGACAATCTGATTGAATCATTAAGCAATAGTGACCATGTAAAGGACGAAGCTAGAAATGAAGAGCATTGTGATAAAACACTTGCTAAATGTAAAGAGGAAATTGAATTGCTGGAGAAGTTGCTAGGAGGAAATGGAAATAGAAAATAAATGGGTACAACAGTACTTGACAGTAGTAAAGAGTCTCTAAATGACATGGAGACAAAAGAGTGTTTTAATTCACAAACCAATAGTTTGTTTGTAGAAACAGTGAATAGAATGAATGAGTGTGATGTTGTGATCAAAGAATTTGAATAGATGTTATTTGGAGATGAGATGGAAGTTCAGAAGCAACAACAGTGTAAGGATTTAATGGTAGTAGTAAGGATCCAACAACTCCAAAGTGAAGGTAACAACAGGAGATTAAAGGAAAACTTGAAGAAAATACTATGTTAGCTAAAAACATAGTAAAGGATCATCATTCCATCATGATGATAGGCACAATGGAGATAACCAGGGAAGTTGTTGAGGTAGTCAATAAAGAAGAAGGACTAAACTCTCATCAAAGGATCAGTGAATGGGAGAAAGAATTGGATCTACTAGAGAAATGGCTAAAAGCACCATTAGGGAAGAAAGAACCTGATGAAGATTGCAAAGGACATGTAAGTGAGGAAGAGGAAAAAGTCCAGCAAAGAAATGAATTGGACATAGAAATTGAATTGATGATGGAATTGATGAGAAAAGTGTCTCAAAGGAAGAAGACAACAACAAGAAAGCAAATAAGCAGCAAGAAAAAGATAGCAGCAGGCTGTGAGAGCATAGCTAGTGGGGAAATGCAACATAAAGTGTGGAGACTTGGAGAAAAACAACAAACAACAACAGCAACCAAGGACAAAATACAAACTAAAGTTTGGGATCGTGGAGGTTTTCTATCAACATACGGGAACACATGATTAGGAGATCATGAATGTTTTCAACCTTGAGAGTCTGATGCTGGAGCATTCAACTCAGCAATATCATTGTATTTTAGTAGACATTGGGGGTCTTGTGTTTTCAAGGAAGTTGGTTTCCTATGTATCAAATTAATGTAATTGTTAAGGTTTTGAGTAATTTTAATAAGAGATATTAATAATAGGATTTAACTAAGTATTGTGAGGCATATTTGTAAATGTTCTCGAATGTTGGAGAACATGAGATATTTAGGCTAGTTAAGGTTCAATTTGGATTGAGAGATTCGAAAATTAATTGTAAAAGCTTAGATTAGGAATTAGTTGATGATTTTGTGGATTAGAGAGGATCCTTAGAGATAAATAAGAGGGTTAGCTAGCTAGGAGTTATTTCGAGAGTTAGATAGGATTACGGGCATATAGGAAAGGAAAATGCCACTGATATTGGAAATCAGGCCAGAGAGAGAAACTCATTATGTAAATGATTGCTTATAAAAATAGAGAATTTGATTCCTGAGTTGTGTGATGTGTGATAATTAATGGAATTATAGTTGTGTGTGAATTAGAGTAGTTCTGCATATTGTATGTACGTAGGTGGAATTGAAGCAGAATGCAGAGACGAAGTGTAGAGAAGTGTGTACGAGTTTATACATAGATAGTAGTGGAGAAACTTTAATGTCATAGTGAAGGTATACTATAAGGTTCTTAAAAGCTAAGGAGTTATGTAGCGGAAGCGTAAAGGTGCGAAGGAATGAAGTAATGGAGCAGAGATCGAAATCAGAACATTTGAAGACCGAAAGGCGAGAACTAATACATAGGAAGAAACTCAAACAAATGGACTATTACATAGTATAGACAAAAGAACGTAGCAGTGGAGCACAGTCGTTGGATCAATCAAATCTATGAATGAGAGTGATGGAGATAGACAACCAAGATTAAGTCAGGTAGAATAAATTAAATAAGATGGATGACGGAGAGATGACGGAGATTAAGTCCACGTGAAAAATAGTAGAGTGGTCTTCATAGGCAATTAGTAGTTTCTCATGCGCCCTCAAAGTGGTATACGATATTTCTATGAGTTCACGCGATTAGCCTTAGGGGTTGACACATAGCACATGCAGGAAAGAGAAAACCACTTATCTTGTGTGGTCCCAAGCTAATATCAGTCGTACATGTAATCCGTGCGAGATTATGTGATCACTGTTGGATTGAGATAGGAGAGATAAACGGTGGAGATTTCTCAGATAAATTGATCATCGAGTGATGCAATGACCGTCGGATTAAGGAATGAGATCAACGATGGAGGTTGAACATGCTAAAGGTTAAGCATTGGGAAATGTGTAAAGTCACGTGAATCAATGGGAAGGTAAGGTTTAAGTGTTATATGAAATAATTCTATTATACAAGAGTTATAATAGAAATAAGTGGGAGTAGTGTATTTCAGGTTAAGTTAAGAATTAACCAAATATTTATGAAGGGTTATAAGGTTTCGCTCAAAGGGCTATAAAAGTCTAAAGACCATGGTATAGTTGATAAGTGCGGGTGATTATTGAAGGGTTAAGTTATAAAGATTAATAATTAATCAAAGGTTTATTAAAGTTTAGACTTGGGTTAGTGACATGAAACGGTTCCGCATAAGAGATACCATTAAGAACATTAAACCTTGGTTATAGAGGGTTTTCACCATGGATCAGGTGTTTAATCTTGGGACATAGTAGATAATTGAATTTTATTTTGCATAATGTGGGTATTATCGGCTTAGGCTGGCATCATTATCCTCGGCTGTTGGAATTGTTGAATCTTTGTTGATATGGTCTATACGATCTGCTCCAGTAATTTGCTGCAATATGCCCAAAATCGTGACAGTTGTGGCATTCTATATTATGCACAAAGGGAACAAAAGGACTTTGATTCGTTTGAAATCTTACATATCTACCATGATCATCTCTAGGATAAAAATGTATTCTCAACATAGGATCCCCTTGAGATTTCCTTCTTTAATGTTGGTTTTACTACTTAATCGGTTATTGGTTATGATTTCTTTTTTACTACTAATTCTTTTGTTTTCTATCTGGCTAATGGAATTGCTTCTTGGTTCCTTGGATCTCACTTTTGTTGTTGGTATCATTTGCTACAGGCTCTTGGGTTTTTCTTTAGTGTTTTTACCTACATGCAAACTAGACACCCTTTTGAAATCCAAGGCTGGATTTATCCAATGGTGATCTTTGGATCTCAAATTTTAAGAAAACTATCCAAGGTACCGTGCTCTTCTCCATCTTTCATTTCTTTCTCAAGGAAACAACTTCAACCTCTAATTTCTCAACCTCTTCTACTTTCACTTGATATTGTTTTCTCGTACCTTCCTCAACCTTTTCAGATTTATCCAATTTAACTTTTAAGCTCACAATATATTCCTTGAGCTTGGCCTCGTTATCATCACAGATCTGCAATAATTTTTCTTGATCCTTGCAGGCATTTTTTCATCTAGAAATATCAGATATAAGACTATTAATAACATTCTCATCTTCACTATGTGCTTCAACATGATCAAAATCTAAATCATTAAAATTATAACTCAACAGAAAACTCATTAATGTTTATACCTTCAGGTTCATGATTTTCTGGTTCCTTCTCATCATCCGTTGAATCATCTGCACTAGAAGGATGAGATTCCTTTGGATAAGATTCTTGATCTTGAAGTTCCTTCTTCTAGTTGCTCTTCTTCTCATTTTAAATTTTGCGGCTGGTGTCATCTCCAAAAATGGATTCTAGCTTGTCCCACATCTCTTTGGCATGTTTCAAACTCGCTAGTCTCTTCATATCATCATTAACAATATTCTCATAAATTATACACTGTGCTTGTGCATCCTGCTACAAGATATCATCTCCAATTAGATATTTACGACAACCTTCAGATACTACTTTCCAAATATTAGATCCACAAGATAATAATTGAGATTTTACATTTGTGTGCCATACCTTGTAATTTGTAGTAGTGAGGACAATCATTTTAAAGAAAAAAAAACAATTTCCGCCAACAAACCCCAGATCTACTCTCCAGTGATCAACATGCAACCAAGAGCCCCACTATGATACCGATTGTTGGAAATGTGCTCTGATACCAATTGTTGGAAACCTTTGACCACTACTTGGGGGGGAGGGGGGGTTGAATTAGTAGTGTGATCTATATACAATTTTTTCCAATTATTACTTAAATTACTGAATCATGTATATGTTAGCAACAATTCATTAAACATGTGCATCACATAAGCATAAACGGAAATAGTAAGAAACTACAAAAAAACATGCACATAACATCAATCACACATGAGACACAAGATTTCTGGTGGAAACCCTTCTGAGAGAAAAAAACCACACTTTCTGTTGCTTCTTTGCTCTAAATTTCTATTAGTCAATAAATTGATCTTGTATATAGTTGGATGACTACAATCAACATCAAGACTCAACCTCATATATAAAATGACAACACCGACCGATTATGAGACTTGATACTACTGATTAGATCAGAAGACTTTGTTCTCTATGGATCTCTATAGACTACCATCCACTGAAGGCCACCATGATCAGTCGATCCTCACCCAACTACCATTGGACTATCCAACCACCATTGGATTGAGAAAATTCCTCCTTTCGCTGAAGCTTCCCCATCACTGCTCCTCTCTCATGAAGTCACTCCTCCTCTCCATTATGTGGATCTCCTTTCATCTATTTTCAAACTACATCCCAAGACACTATGCTCAACAAGAATTCAGCTTTGCATACATGCTCTCAGCAACAATATATCATCATCAATCAAAATAAAAACAATGCACAAAACATGTGCTCTCAATAGAAAATCTATGACCATAATAAATTTGATATCGAAGCCTCACATCAGATTGTAACTACAACATACTACAATTGTCAATGTACAACACTAAGGCTATGCATTAAAAGTAATAGTAGCTCCTGCAAAAACAAGTGTGAGAGTCTCCACAAAAACTCTATCCAACAACATACACAAATCTCCAATCAATCTCTACACCAGAAACTCCAAATCTAAACTATACTGAATCATGCTTTAGATATGTACATTATTCAGTCATCAAAACTCATAGACTAAAACATCTATTCTCTACACAAGGTTTGAATCATTAACACACAATGCAACATTCTCCAACACAGTCTCTAACATCCTCAAGTCAATCAACTAACCATAAACCATCACATAAATCCAATATCAAGTATATAAAACAAGTAGGACAAAATTGAGCTTGGGGCTAGGATCAAAGGTGAACAAATTGGACAAAATTAATCCACTAAGGTCACTACTAGTGCACTAAATGCATTCACATCATGAGAGAACATTTTCAAACCATTTACAACTTT
The DNA here is from genome assembly GCA_000404065.3 of Pinus taeda. Taxonomy (NCBI): domain Eukaryota; kingdom Viridiplantae; phylum Streptophyta; class Pinopsida; order Pinales; family Pinaceae; genus Pinus; species Pinus taeda. The sequence goes on from APFE031706019.1 coordinate 44,967, forward strand.
TTCAAATAATTCTAGAAGAGTCTGGGAATTTCCAACTTAATTTCTAACCGAACAACACGATTAATGCAGAGGTGTTGGTTATGATTTTGGCTAACCCAGGTTCGATTTATATTGCACACCAACAAACCCTTAACCACTGGCCCTTTTAGAAATGACTTGCAAGAAGATCACAATCTCACCCGAAGTGACTATGGGAGGATGACAAACCAGGATCCTCCAGCCTTGAGGGACGTGGATATGTGGTAATTTTATGTTTTATTTATTTTTAACATTCATAAATCACTTCATCACATTACAATAACCACTTAAACCTATCATATAAATCCATAAATTATCCTTGTACTGAAAATAAAGTGCGACTGTAATAAAATTCTACACTACGACAGATAGTAAGCAATTATACACATGAAGACACCAAATTACCGTGGTTCACCCCAATGTGGGGCCACATCCACAAGAATTGTTGCTAATATAATGATTCATTGTACAATAAATAGTTCTTGACTTGCACACTAAAATGTAGTTCATATGTGCACTCAGTTGTAGACTCAGGCCTCTGCGCACTCAACTACAGAGCCTCACCTCTTCTTCCAACTACAGATCTGGATCATAACATCAAAGGGTACATCATTATAGTACAATGGTCCCAAATATCATGGACTCCCTAATACAAGCAACTATGGTCCCAAAACCCATCAACATTTTACATTATTACAAAAAGAAGGGGCTTCACCCTATCACGAAACCCTTATACCACACGATATATCCAAACTGCTCCACTGCGCGGTCCACTTTGCACTCCATTGCGCACTCCACTATGCACTCTGCTGCAAAATAAGCAGAGTCTTTGCCAAAAACTAGGCCAAGTTGGGTTGCGCCCAACAGTCCCCCAACACTTACATTTGACTCATCCCGAGTCACTCAACTGCTTTGCCTTTGATTTTTGCTGCAATATTGTTGCAGGTATTGTTGAACTACTGCAGAGTCTTTGTGAACTACTTTTCTTCATTGCAGACCTCTTCCAATAGTACTTCTATCATAGGTTATGTAGCCTTTTGCATCACTACTCTTTCCCTCTATCAAAACTCTTGAAGCTTCTTGTTCACTGCCTAGGAACGTTGGAGAGCGTCATCTTGCCATGGCTGAGTTTTCTCTGTCAAAACCTGTTCTTCCTTCCTTGGTTCTTCTAGTTTCTTCTAGAGGGCATTTCCCTCATTGAACTTGGTGAGCTTCTATGAAATTGGTAATGTCTTGATAGTTGACTGAATCTCTTCCAGCTACTGTTGCCTCTGTTGAATGTCTTCCTACAATTTCTACACATTTGGATCTTCCTGCAGTGAAGTTCAAATTTGTAAGCTCTCATCTAGAAGCTTCCCACATTCTACCACTGTTGCGGAGATGTCGACCACTGCTGCGGAGATGTCGACCACTGTAGCCTTTAGGTCAGTCTCCCTCTATTCTCTTACTTACTGCGGTGTGGTTGGCTGTAGCTTAATCTACATCTCACTAATTTGCATTCCATGTTTAAATTGTTTTGCAGTGATTTTCTTGTTGTATCTTTTAACTGCAAGGCCAAGCTTCATGACCTTTTCCTCCACTAGCTCTTCTTCTTAGACATCAAGGTCCGCAATCTCTCTGCATGTTGTTTCAACCACCTCCTTGATATTTTTTTGTTGTTGAAATCCTTGGTCCTTTTCCTATGTTGTTCTCGCAGCTTTAGCTCCTTTATGATTTCCAAGTGCAGCTTATGTAACCTTTTCAATGGTACTCCTATGATGTTCATGTTGACATTCCTTCATTCTTTATCCTGTTGCCGAACCTCGGTGGAGTCAAACTGTAGAGATCTGGTAGGTATCGATGCTAACCGTGCTATAAGTGTAGGTTTTATTTGCCTTTCTTCTCCAATCTTCTCCATGACTTGTGCTAGTTGCCTAATTGTCTATGCCAATATTTTTAGTTTTGCAATCCGCTCTTCAACACATGTTAGAAGTGCATTGTAGTGATCTTCTAACTTGCTCCATGATTCTGTCATTGCTTCCTGTATCATGTCCCTGATTTGGTATAAGTCCCCTTCAATGAGGACCATTGGTTATATGCTTCATCTTATCTACCTTATCCTTCTTTTTTGTTCTTGAGGCAACTCCGTTGCCTACCT
>APFE031706036.1:0-10456 GCA_000404065.3 Pinus taeda
TATATATATATATATTCGCGTTTCCCCGTTTCCAAAATTTGGGGAGGTCGCGTTTCCTTTCGCTTCCGCGTTTCCTTTCGCTTCCCCGTTTCCCCGTTTCGTGCAACTTAGCTTTCCTGGAAACAAGGCAATATCAGAAGAATAGCGAGATACTGATTTTGACTGCAACTCTGGAGAGCAAATTCTCCTGGACGACTTCAAAACAGAAGCTCTTTCATCATCTATAGATCTTTGGAAATTCTCACAGTTTTGCAGCTAAGCCATTGATGGAGCGTGATCCAAAAGCTTTTGTTTCAGGTGAGAACTTTTGTTTGTCAATACAGTGTCTGCCATTTGTCATAACATTTCCACAACCAAAATCTGAACAGACTTTGAGTTCATGTGACATGGCTGAAAATCCACTAGACACCTGAACTACTACTATGGCCTGCAGAAAGGTAGTGATCTAAAAAGAAGTGCTACCAAGACCAGAGCTCCTGTACCAGATAGCATTGTTGGCAGCTCCAGTACTTTCTGCAACTTCTGGATTTTCCTCCATTGATCTCACCCGATGATTATGAATGTGACTGTATTTTTGAGCTAAGACTTCTGTGATCCATAATATTATAACAACATCTTTCGGAAAAAATCACATAAATGATAAGATATATTCTTATCAACATGTTTCGATCCTGTCAGTGTGGTTCATCTTCAGGATAAGATGAGGAACCAGATCCGGGCAATGAAATAAATAGATGTAGAGAGTTGTTTACTAGCCATTAGCGAGTAACAGCTAGTTTGACTAAGGGAAGAGAAAAGATTTGACAAAAAGTTAAGGTAAATAAATAATTTAAAATTTTTATTATTTTTATGAAAATATTAAAAGCAGTTATAATAATTGATTTATTAAACCCTATATAACCCTAATAAATCTTAATTTATATCATATTAAAAATTTTATTTCAATCCTCAAATATTAACTAATAAAATTAAATAGACAGAATCAATAAAAATAATTTAAACAAATAAACAAACAAACAAAATGGTTATAGCAGGTCACAAGGTCTTAGGGCTTTTCTATATGCTGAAAAAGGTCCTAAGAATAAGATTGAACCCAAGGATTGTTCTTCTGGGGTTCATCTTCTTTTTATTCAAGGGACTACGGATAGAATTGCTAGGGTCTTGAAAAAACATAAGATTCATTCCTCTTTTAGACCCCTTAACACTATTCAGAGTTTTGTTCGTTCGGTTAAAGACCCATGTAACCCTAAGGATGGGAAGTGTGTTTACATCATTCCCTGTTCCTGTGGAACTCCTTATATAGGGGAGACTGGTCGATCTATTAGCCAAAGGATTTGTGAACATGCTGCAGACATCAAGCATGGGAGGTCTCGCTCCTCCGCTTTGGCTGAACATGCAGAAAAAACCAATCATCACATCTGCATAGAAGAGGCGAGGGTCATTGCGAGGATCGACCATTTTCATCATCGTAAATTTAGGGAGGCCCTAGAGATTGAACAGTGTCCTATTAATCTAAATAGGGACAATGGTTGGAGCATCAGCAAATGCTAGATTCCTGTTGGATTCCTAAATTGTATTATATATATATATAATATATAATATATATATATTATATATATATATATATATATATATTATTTTTTTTCAAGATATTCCCTTAGACATTATTAATTTTCTTTTCATTTTTATATTATTATTGATCCTCTCTCCTTTATTCTTAATTGATTCTATTTTTTAATTTTATTAGTTAAGATAGATTTTTTTATATTATTTGAATAAGATTATTAGGATTAAAAAGAGTTAAATTTACAACTCCTTTAAATATTAAAATTTAAAATGATTTTTAATTTTATAAAATTATTGATCCTCCCTCTTTATTTTTAATTGATTCTCTTTATTAATTTTATTAATTAAGATAGATATTTTTTTGTTATAATTTTTAAATTAAGATTTTAGGATTAAAAGAGTTAAATTAAATCAATTATTACAACTCCTTTTTTCAAAAAAAAAATTAAAATGAATTTATGTCCATAAACGCTTTTATTTTCTTATTAATAAATTCCTCAAGATGAGGAATTTTATTTTATTTATTTATTATTTTTTTAAATTTCCTTCTATATTTTTATTCATTCTCTCTATTTAATTTATTTAGTTAATATTTGAGGATTGAAATAAAAAATTTAATATTATATAAAATTAAGATTTTAAATTAGGGTTATATAGGGTTTAATAAATTAATTTTTATAACTGCTCTTAATTTTTTCATAAAATAATAAAAAATTTAAATTATTTATTTAGCTTAACCTTTCGTCAAATCTTTTCTCTGCCCTTAGTCAAACTAGCTGTTACTCGCTAACAGCTAGTAAACAGCTCTCTACATCTATTTATTTCATTGCCCGGATCTGGTTCATCATCTTATCCTGAAGATGAACCACGCTAGCTGGTTCGAAATGCGTCGATAAGAATATATCTTATGTGATTTTCTCCGAAAGATGCTGTTATAATGTGACAGTATGTCTAGCTCAACCATTGAGAGCAAGATGACCTCTTTTATACAAAATCATGTGCAAAAATCCAAACCCTCTGATGTAACACAGCAATTTGCAAGCTTTGCACAAGTGATCAGAAGGACAAATTTCCTCTTTACAGCAAAAGATTTGGCGGGCTTTTACTTTTGGTCCCTTGCTAGAGTTGGCTTGGAGAAAGTCTTTGACATCTTGATTTTGCAAGATTTTTCCACAACATAATCTATCTTTGGAAGGCTATTTCCTAGCTATTATATGCTATTGCATGCCGTAAATCTGCATAAAATAAAATCCCTAGTTTATAACAGCTTTCTTTTCTGTTGGGAATCAGGATTGGTGGAAAGTGTGCTTGAATACTTGTAACTCTTATCTTAGCCTTCAAGGCTTGGCCAGTACTTCCCCCATAACCATTGGACTCTTATCATCTCTGAACCCTCCTTTGTTGAAGATCTGTTTAGGTGATTGATCTCCAAGTCCCTTAAAGAGCCATTTGGCTTGGAAATCTAGTCATCTGACCTCTAATTCTTGCCTGGGAAGCCTCCTTTGTGGGGATAATATCCACCACTAAATAGCAGTACAAAGGCCACTAAGGTGACAGTGGTGGCTCATCTCATTGTTGCCATGAAACCTAGGTTGCCTGGTGAGGATTTGCACTAGGCTCACTAGATTTTGTGGTAACAAGTATCCCCACTTGAGCAAGAAATCAATCCTGAGCAGAGCATTAGAGACTGCAAGATTTTCTGTTCCTTTGTGTTCATGTATGATATTCTATCTGTTCCTGTATGAAAATTCTGTGTGATTATTTGCACCAGAAGCTGTAACAGACCTGATGGGTTGTTACAAATTGTCACATAGACAATTTAAAGTGAAACAGGTAAATATAACATAGGGTAAAAGAAAATATACTAAATATACAATGGAAAATCTTATGTCATCCATATATATTTAGTTTTCCATTCTCCATATGGCATAATTGTTAGGCAAATCATCATTAGATGCATACCAAATTCCAACTAGTCATAAATATTTTCACCAATCTCTAGCTAAGCCCCTCAAGGCTAAAACAGGAAAAATAACTCATTCATTCAGAATGAGGGTTTAAACTTTATGCCCTTGTTTTTGTGAACCTGCATATGATATTTTTGTGCAACAACATTTTCATCTCATCACGTTCCATTGTATTAAGACATTGATCAACTTGTTCAATCCCTTGAAAAAAGGAAGAGTGTATACTTATACCATAAATCTTGGCAAGGTTTACTTTTTTGAGATGTCTTAATTTTTACCTGCATCCTCTCTTTTAGGGCTATCCCCTCTCTCCAACAATGACCTAATATTGTGGAGTTCAGCAATTTTTTTCTGTAAGCAAAGTCTGATGTCTGGCTGGAGCTTTGCAGCAGTTTCCTGTAATTGCAGCACTTCCATATCTATTTTTGAGCAGGAGATAGCCAACAACCAGCTTGGATACCACCGTTAGAGGATTGGTCTTCCTTACACCAACACATGGACAGCCATCCAAAATTGCACAATAATATACATGTTTGAGCATGCCATGTAATCCTACTAGAGTATTATATGTATATAATTACTCAGGCATGCATATCTGTATGGAGGGAAAATTCTGTGCATTTTTTGAAAGTTATATGGCCGGCTCCCAGACCTCTCCAAGGTACTATAAATATCAAACCCATCACACACCATGTACATTTTCCCCTCCCAACACAAGGATTCTGGATTGGCTAAGCACCACTCCATCTTATCCATGTGACTCCCAGTACAAGACCTCTCCTTTGAACCCTTCGCTCTTCCTACACAAGTAAACAATTATGGTTGGTTCCCTTATAACATACCTCATTGGATTTTTATTTCTCGTTGTGCTGCCAAGGAGAGTTATCTGTGTGTTCAAGATGCCTTTAGTCATATATCTCAGACAAATATCTAATTCATGTCATAGTGCTAACATACAAGCTCTAGCTACCAATATCTATTAACTAGGTTGGTTCACGTGACTAGCATGAGCCAGTACAACCATCCATGTTAACATTGCATTCCAAATTACATTACTGTAAAGCCCCTTTGGCAGCCAGAAAATTGTTAGGTTTTAACTTTCTATTTTGTAATTATTATGACAGGTCAGATAGACAGAGTAGGTGGATTTTTTTTATGTTGATGTAATGACTTATTCTGAGTTATTATACATTCAGCCATTTTGACAGAATGTGCTGTGTGTAGCAAACACACACCTGCACAAGCCACCAAGGACTGGACCTACATCAATCATGTGGGGAGCTTTTCTCCTGGGGCAGACCTGCTGCAATGCGACCACCCATTATCAGTGGAAATCTTAATATTTTGCACCATCAACACTTGACCCCTTCTTGTAAAGTTGCAAATTAACACCCCAATTTCAAGAATAAGCAATTGAACCTCCCCCTAACGTCGTAATATAGGGGATATTTGAAAGCAAAGTGATTCTTGAACTTGATATCCTGAAGATGGCACAACTGACAACTCCTTGCAGGCCATGTGATCTGGTGACTTGTCTCAACCCATAAATGGTTGAACCATACTTGCAACTGACCAAGGGGGATCCTAACACTGTGCACCTAATGCCATCGATTGAATTCAAGCACAACAACAAGACCATCCTACACCTGCAGGCTGCATGAAATGCTCATAATAAAATACCATCCAAGGGATAAAATTCTAAGAGGGGACCCAAGTGCTCTAAATGTACACTTGATAGATGACATCCCTAATAGCTAGGTTGAGCGCTCCAATGGGGAGGAGAAGACTGGCGGCATTCAAAGGCTATCTAAAATAAACACACTATAAAAATTCCAGTGGGCTCAAAAAATGAAGTGACCTTTGAGAACTAGCTTGGTTTATGCCCAAAATGGGCAATCTCCTCAAAAGAGCAGACAGCAAGATAGGGATATCCATCCCAACAAAAGCCATAGTTCCCTAAAGTGCAAATCTTAGAGAAGAAGAAAATAAGTATGAGAATGCTCTCCATGAGTAAAGGATAAACCCCAAACTCACCCTCGACGATGGCATGTGGGACCATCTATTTCCAATAGATCATACTCTAGAGCATGATACTTTGCACCGTCTTGGCATGACACAATTCATGGAGGATTGATATGGACCCCAAACCTCAACCACATAAAGAACTGTGGGTTTGATGATGATGTCAAAGAGGTAAATTTTCATACAGATGTCCTGCAAATGAAAATGAAAACATTGGCAGTCTAGCAAGGCCAAGGAAGCATACCATTAGCAAGATTGGGTTGGAAAGCAAGCTTTATGGTTCAACAATGGTCTTTGAGTGTGAGAATTCTTTTAGGGGCCTATTTTCATTTCTAGTAGAGAGTGCATTTTTGTCGGCCTTATAATGCCCTTATCCCAATTGATCCACATCATAATCTTCGTCTCCTTGCTTATGTATTCCTCAAAACCACAAAGTCAATGTTCAATATCCCAAACACATGTTTTCTTTGCAAGATCAAAAGGATCTTCCAATCCCATTGGGTGCAGCTATGTTGTTGTCTAACTTGTTGGCTCTTGTCTCTACTACTCCACACAATCATCCATCCCCAATCCTTGAAAGCTTGTTTGTCCTATAAGCAGTAGCTTATTCCAATCTGAATAGTCTATTGGCATAGGGACAAGAATTCACACATGTGAAACACCTCTTGTATAGAGAACTTCAAGAAAAATATAATTTTAGGTATCAGATTCTTATACTTAAGAAAGGAAACATTTGGTAAGCCAAAAATGGAAGTCAAATGTATTAAGCTTACATGTTGACATTTTTTTCTTTAAAAATGAAATGTGACTATTGATGTCAAATTATCATGGAAAGTACTGTGTTCATAAAAGAGTGTATGTGGATGCATGCACGTTCACTCGGATCATTCCTTATCTAGTCAAATTTTGAAAATGCAGTTTATACCGCTATCCATGTCCATTGTCCCCTTTGAATTATCTTCAATTAAAAAATAAAATATTAACCAGATCATATGAATATTAGCTTAACATTCTACTTGATATTTTAAAAAAAATATATCACTAACATTTTTTATTTTTTTTTAAATGCTATATAAAAGTCAAAGCTATTGTATAAGTACCAAAATTGCTCAGTATTATAAAATGAATAGATTAACATAATTTTTTCATAGCCCCAAGGGTTAGCTTAGTTGGTCAAGTCCCTGTCGTTAAAGCACCTATGCTAGTGAGAGGTCACGGGTTAAATTCTCTCGACACTCGCAGGGTCAAGCACCATGGTTGAGCTGACAGAAACTGATCCTTTCAGGTAGATCTGCCTGGTACAATTATTTCGTGGATGTAGCAGTCACTGATCTCCGGGGACCATGAAACACATAGAATAATAGATTGACATAGAGACATAGCGACGAGCTAGCTACGTGTGGGTGTGTATCTATGTATCTCCTAGTGTCTGTTTCATTCAAATCTCTTTTCTGCTGAGGAAAATGCCTTTATATGTAGCTGACACTAAATTGACACTGCCTACACATCAGAGTGTCCATCTAGTCTGCATGATTCATGATCAAAAGTTTCTTTGAGCATTATAGATAAAGTAGTTGATAACTTCAGGAAATTCAACCAGATTCAGAAAAAGCAGTGTCCTTACTTTAAGTTTCTTAAGCAACTCAGTAGCTGTAGTATCACGTTCTTGTACATTTTGGAAAGTAAAGAAGGCACTTGCTCCATAGGCAGGCCCAAATCCAGTTGCATTTCTAAAATTATTATCCTCTTCCTTGAAAAATATTTCCAATCCAATCTGTCTTAATGCATGCCGCCTCGTCGCCACTGAAATGATTGAACTTAGAGGCTGTAAGCGCACTGGACTGTCATCATTAAGATTGAACAATGGCTGCAAAAACAAGACAGCACATCAATACGTACAGCAAGCCATCTTTCATAGAGAAGCAAGAGAAGTCATAATCATTGCTACTTTTGCAACTTTGTCTGACCTGGACTGCAAGCCATGGATAAAAACTCAGTACCAAAGCATTAGTAGAGAAAATGTCTCCATGCGAGTTGCATATCAAATTAAAAAGAAAGTGAGACTGAATACTTGTACAAGATATCCTTTGATGAGAAGATCTAAACATGTCTCCTTGCCAATTAAGATCATTTTTCAGTAATATCCGCATAGTTAAAATCACACTCCACAAGCACTGGGAAAATGGTCAACTTGTCAATTCCTTAAAAGGTTAGAAATAATTTTGTTTTCTTGCAAAATTTAAGCTTCAACATTGCACATCCCATGTGAGGCATAAATTCAAAATCTATGGAATCATTTTGTCTCTACTATTTTATTTAACTAGCATTCAAGTCTGGTCAGACTGCTGCATTTCAGGTATACATTAATTTTAAATATCTCAGAGATAAGCTCAAAACACAATCTTAACTTCCTATTTCTCAAAAGTGTTCAACCTTTCTACAAAAGTTTTGAAGTCTGATAATTAGGATGTTGAATATCAGTAGACCTCTCTCTCTCTCTCTCTCACTCTATAAATTTATATGTACATAGATATGATTTGGGAAATTATAGTCCATATTTTCTACAAAACCTTGTATCGAATCTTGTCCTGTGGATTTTATCTACTAGATCCTTATTAGCATAAGCATAATCCAAATGCCACAAATGGAGCAAGGAATTTTTGCTACTGTTACTATAACCAGTGTATTTATTGTAAAAGAGAGAAATCTTGTTAGGGGTTTATCAACCCCAATAATAGCCCCTTGAAAACTGGAGGGTTCAGAGCCACCCAATTTTTATCAGGCTGGTGTTCAAAGTTAACTTTCAGAGTTTACTATCAGAGTCAGCTTCACACAGGTCATAGACAATTGTCATAGAGGTCAGATGCAGGATTTTTCAGTGATATGAGCCTAATTCAGAGTCAGAGACATTTAAGTTTTAACAACCACTTTCATCAGTTTTGGAGGACACTATTATTTTCAGCAGTTGGAATTCAGAAGCTTGCATGTCAGAGGTGATTACATATTTGAGATCCTTGTGAGATGATGATTCCAATGGGCTTTTTCTGGGCAACATGTGAGATACCGCTATTTTTAGCAGTGCCTATAGGCATACCATATTTACCAGGATTCGAAACTTTTCATCTTTTCTTTTTTTAGGGGAGACTGCTATTTTCGTCGTGACTATTTGTAGCATGTCTATTCATAGCAGGTGCTCTCCATGCAAGATGAGAAGTGGCAGCAGGTGGATGGGCTACATAGTACTGACATGGCAGTGATGTGGCAAATCAGCCATCTCATCTCAGGGCACCTTGTTGGACTGCTTCACTTGACCTTACTCATGTTGAGTCATCTTCAGTTCAATCCAATTTAATGCAAATGAGCTCGCATGAGGCTGCCTTACTGAACTTCAGTGACTCATCCTTAATAATGTGGAGAAAGCGCATGGCCCTTGTCTACTTCACTCCACCTCACTCAAAGTGCATGAGAGAGTTAATCTAGAGTGCATGGCCTTCTCTTTCTCTCTTCAATCTACTCCACTAGAAAGAATGCATGAAGGACTCAAAGAGAACGCATGAGTTTAGCTCTAGATCAAGACTCTTAACTCCACTTCTAACAAGGCACATGCGAGAGTTCAATTGGACTTGTTTGAGTTCACTCCAGTCCCTTCTAATAAGGCACAGGGGTTAGATGCATAAGATCTCCTTCACGTCACCTCACCTCATCATGAGTTAACAAAGGCATATTGCATGAGGTTGACATCTCCTTCAGGAGGAGAGTTCTATAAAGTGGCGTTGAATGGCCATTGTTTGGCAGAGTTCTCTTGAGAGTTGGTAAACAAAGCTTCATTTACATCATTTCACTTTCTGTGATATCCCCAACTAAATAAATTTTGCAAAGTATAATTCAATTTTGCACTTTTGGCATTAGAGATGAATTTTGGTACCTTGGATAAATTAGGAAAAGTGGGTGGAGTAGGCCCCACTTTAATTTTGGAGGTCAAGGGAGGCCATGTGCATTAGGAGAGACAGGAAATCAAAGTTTTAGTGGAATGTGGGGGGCCACCAAGAAGACCAATCGAACCACCAAGGGAAGAGGCCGAATTAGTGGATTGTGGGGGCCACCAAGGGAGGCTAAGGGGTTGGAATACTTAAGGGAGAAAAGGAGGATTTCACACTATCTTTTGGTTGAGAAATCAGTGCTTATGGGAATTAGGGTTTGATTCTTTTTTCTTGATAATTACTTGTGAATTATGTTGGCTTCTTTTACTTTATTATTAGTTTATATTTCATCAAGCAATTACCAAATTATATGTATAAGAAGACCACAAGAACAAGAGACACAAGATGTAGGTGCTCAGCCAAAGCAAAACCCCTTCAAAGGGAAAACCTAGTCCAACTCTTCCACTAGTAGATTCAAATCAAGATGAGACTCTCCAAGACCTCTTAGACCTAGACAAAGACCTCCTCCAACCACCAAGTCAGCCCTTCCCTTCAATAGATGATCCTTGTCAAAGTCTCCAAATAACAGCTCCCCAGCAGCAGCTTCAGTCTAGAATTTCAGCCCCCAGTAACAAAATTTCAAACCTACAGTAGACACAAAATTTTGGCCCCAACAACTGCCCAGAAGCTTGACATGTGTGAGAGATAGATAGCCTAGAAACTCGAATTAGGTCTTCCCAACAAATTTTGTCCTTCTCTAGCTACTTCACTCTCTTTTCTACTTCTCTTCCTTGAAGATCGAACTTGTTGAGTGAATGCTCCAAATAGGTCGAACTACCTCTCTATATATAGCCTTTTTGTTGGGTCGAATTGCCCTAATGTAGGCCGACTGTTAATTTTAGGTATGTTCTATGCTGGAGCAATTTATTTAAATTTTCACAGTTAGCAATCACATCAGCATTAAGATAAACTGCAGATAGA